>KV751391.1:592147-609519 GCA_001698575.1 Mola mola
GAGGAGAAGGTTCACAGAGGAGGCGGGCATGTTCAAACATGTCCGGACAGAGCAGCCTCCCCACAGCCGCGGCTGCTGACAGTGCAGGGGAGTACCTGCTCTATGTCGGCTCCTAGTGCGCATGTCACAGTTCAAACCGGGGGTTTTCTTAAGTGACGCCGGACGGATCCATGGTGCCAAGGACGATGCGTGTGTGGATCGGCCACTGCTGAAGACCCTCCGTGTTGTGGCTGTTCGTGAGGACTTCGGCGCAGTGACCATGTCCCTCCACGCCAAGGTGACGAGAGACGGGCTGCTGGAGAAGCGCAGCAGCGGGCTCCTCCAGCTGTGGAAGAGGAAGCGCTGCGTGCTCACGGAGGAAGGGCTGCGCCTGCACAGCTGCAAGGACGGCGGCGCTGATGCTCCCGGCTCGGCGTGGAGCACCAAAGCCAAGGAGCTGCGCTTCGAGCGCATGGCCACGGTGGACTGCGTGGAGTACAAACGCGGCCTGGTCTACTTCACCGTGGTCATGGCCACTGGGAAGGAAATTGACTTTCGGTGCGCGCAGGAAGGCACGGCGTGGAACGCGGAGATCGCCTTGGCGCTGGTGCGCTATAAGAACCTGCAGGCTGTGCAAACGGGGCGAAACAGGCATCTGTCCACGGCACACCTGGGCAGCGCTGGGGAGGATGAGGAGCTCTGATCTGATGAAGGTGAGCCTTCAGAAAGTGGTGGTGAAATGTGTTGGGACTGTCATCATAACGTAACCAAAAGATTTGAAACGACTCTGTTGATTGACTGGTTTAGGCTGAAATATGAATTTATTGTGGGTTATGGGGGGGGGGTCACCTGTAAACACCACAGGACCAAAGGTGTAAAGGAAGGGCTGCTGACAGTAACAATGTGGTGCAGTGATTGAAGAGAATGAAAACATCCACGTTGTCTGGGATAAGGAGACACATGGCTGGGAAGTATTCCAGCATCAAGCAAAAACCTTTAATCCAGTCTACTGAAGACTCAAACTCACTCTCACTCCAGGACATAATTATGGTGCAGTGTGAGCCTCCTAAATCACATCTGCCTCCCTCTCCCTCACTGGTCAGCCAAGTATTTTTAAACACACACATATGCAGCATTTTCTGGTGCGTACAGTACATATAAGTGAAATAAAGACACGTGGACATTAGTGGTGAGCAGAGGTAGGCCTCTGTATCCATTCAGCTTCTCTCTCTGCTTACACCGCCAACACAACTCTCTTAATGTCCATGAACTGAGTGTGTAAGTATGAACCATGAGCTCACGGTCCAGGAATCTGCAGCAATGCCTCCTTAAGAGTGCCCCTGTGGTCAAGTGCCCAAATTAACTTTGCAGCCGGAGTAACAGTCTAAAGTAACTTATTACAAATGCACTTTTTAGAACGCGGTCAGCTGCCTTAGTTGCAAACGAATATTTAAAATCTCTTCTTTTTCCAGCCTTTGGCCTCCCTGGGAGAGAACCAGTTGGAGTGGAGATGGGTAGGGGACACCGTTGGCTAAATTCTGTGGTGCAAGACATGATGGGATGCACTGCAGGACCATCAGGAAACATGGATTATAGGACTGACGCTTCATTTCACAGGCACTCTTCTTGTCTTCCTACGTGAGTTTACTCACACTTTCATCCGAATCCCAGGAAACAAGCCTCATCCGATTGAGGTCACCACGGAGAACGTTGCCCAAGAGAAAGATGGTGTTATTTGCATGAAAACTGAGGAGCTGGGACACTCTTTAGCCCTTTGTGCCTTGATGTTTCAAAAATATCTTTATTTTGGACACCAAGGGTCACTTTGTTTCTTCAGTCTCACTTTTGATGGACACAGCTGTCTGACTATCTCTGAGAACGTTTGTTATTCATTGCACATTGCTCTCTATATATTTCTGCTGAAAGTACTAACAGTGTAACACTCTCAAGAAGATCAAATAAACTTTTTTGCGAGTAATCCATAATTCCTGGAGCCTCACACACATCACTGTCATAATATTTTTGAAGAAATCTTCTGCTCCGATCCTACATCTCTTAGGGAGCAAAAACAGTCGGCTGCAAGCAATTTTAGGTTCAGACCTGTGTTTGCCAAGGTCATCTGTTTCCAGTTGTGGCGTAACCTCGCATTTACAGCCTCTGGAAAGTACACACGCTGTGGCATTGCAAAAGGTTTGTTCTGAGCCAAGTGCAGGACTAATGAGAAACATGGTGAGCCAGAGGCATGTGCACACAAACATCCAACCACAAATACTCACCTACAGTGCAGGAGCTTCTGCACACACGCAGCGTACATTTAGCCTGGCCTCAGCATCAGCAGACCCTCATTAGTGAAGCCCAGCATATGTTGTTCATTCAAGCATCTTTGGTGTGTGTGTGTGTGTGTGAAGAATACAGTGGTCGGTGCGTGAGCAGTGTGCCATTGTGACGCTCTGCAGGTAAAAAAATAAAGGATTTTATTGTGTATTGATTCCTTGTTACCGTGGAAAACCCCAGAGCTCGTCACACTGCATGAGTCATTAAGGGACCAGTGTGTGTGTGTGTGTGTGTGCGTGTGAAACCCAGGTTTACAGCGTGAAGGAGATCTGTGGAGAAGTGTGTGACTATTTGAAGGAAGCCCTTCAGTCTCCAGTCTCTTCAGTCCGAGTGCGCTCACACTAGTCGTTGGAATGTCCCGTCTATACATTGTAATATCTGTCCAGGCTGTTTGGCTACGGACACACAAAGTGACATGCGACTTTATAAGCCAAGTAAAAGTTAGTCAGAACAAAGTTTGCTTTATTGTGATACTAGTGTTACTGTAAACAGGACAGCCATCCGTTTAGGTGATCAACACCTGTAGAAAGTTAAAGGATGTCGTCATACTTCTTTGACAGAGACTCCATATTAGTCTTTACAAGTTGCTGTGTGACAGTGAAACCACTAGAGGTCTCTCTTGCTCTCCGTGAGTGAAGAAAATTTCCTGGCAGACTGCTTGGCTGCTCTTCGACAGAAATTTGCATCTGTTGGTTAAATAAAGGATTGTCTTTACATAGTGCATTGGTTGAAAGATACCAAGTAACATTGTTAAAATGGTATTATAGTCATTTGTACAAGACAATTGAACATTTTACCAGCACGGAGATTCGTGGCAACTTACCATGATGTTGAAATCTTAACAACAGCTACAGAAATCTTAACTGTAATCCAGCTGTTAAATCACATTTGTTAAATCAGTTGTTAAATCACATTTTAGCATGACCAACTTTATAGCAACATTTTTATTTAAAGTAAAGGAAAATAAGTGCTGTCAGCCATGTGGAAACCACCTCCCAAAATTTCAAGGAACATGAACTCAAAGTAGCTTCGAGCACATTTAGAAAAAAAAGGAGATCAAGAAAGACAAAAACATTCCTTAAGGGCTCCCTTTGGGGAATATTTACTGAGCTGCCATGCCACCAGCTCTGTCAGGCTGTACTTGAGGACAGCCATGCTTTTGAACTAAATGCTAATGTGAGCGTGCAAACGTGATCATGATCATGATCATGTGTCAATATTAATTACTGGTTTGATGTTTGTGATGTTAACGCTCCTAATTTATCTTGTTAGCAATGCTAACTTTTGAGGATTATCACTAAACTCAAACCAACAGCTGCAGTTTATGGGAATGTCATTAGGCTTAGCTGTGCTGAGCCATGTACTGGATCTATTAAACTCTTGACCTGATTACAGTGGGGAAACTAGAAAAATTACCACCTGGGGGGTTTCTATGCTTCTGCAAAGCACACAAAGCAGACAGGGAAAGTACAATGGTGGGTCATGAAGTAGGGCTGGGGTGTTCTTTGTGGTTGTGGATTGGTACAAATATTTTTTTTTCTCTATTTTTTTTTTAAAATATATTTCAAAGGTTTAGGTGCATGTTTTGTAATAATCTGCATTACAGAGCCACTTCATTGTACAGGTGTCAAATTGTATATGAATTAATCAGGCAAATAAAGATATAGGAAACGGTGAAAAAGTTTAGTCATACTGATTAAATTAAATTAAATTAGACAAATGGTCAAATAAAGATAGTGAGGAGTGTTGTATGATTCTTGGATTGCCATTTGTTTGGGGGGTAAAAAACACGAATACTGCAGGTCTTCTTCTTTGGTCAAGTAGGCTATTCTGGGAGAGGAATTAAAGAGCACTGAGTCACATAAGAAGTAAGATGCATCGTCAAACAGTTTGACATAATTTATCATAACCACAAACACAGGAGCCTGTTTGGGACAAACAGGTTTGTTTCTAGTAACTCTTTTACACTGGCAAAATAGTCCCAATGTACTGCAACCTCACAATACGTAAGGACACAGTTTCCTCCAGCACCAGGACGGAACAACAAGAAAAGCAATCTCTACAAGAATTCCCTGCAAGAGCTTCATATCTCCATCAAACAGGGATCACTTCACCAGGAGAAAGTCTCTCCCCTTTTAAGGACTGGTAAAATTGACCTGGGCACATCAATTTAGAACAGCACAGCTAAACACGTAACTGATGAAAGTATTTATCTTGCATTGTTGAACGGTTTTGTTGTGACTGCAGTCAGGTCATTAATAAGTGGATTAGCGACAATTATAAATTAGGATTAGTTAGCTGACACAGACTCAGGGTCTTGCATTCAACTAACCATCTTCCTTCTAACCTGGTACCACATCCTCACACTTACACAACACTGTCCTGACACATGCAGGGCCTCAACCAGCAAACGGTCTGAACCCCCAGTAACGAAGGCAGATTTGGTCTGACACTCACACAGCTTTCGGCCATTTTGCCTTTGTTTCACGTCCATCCATCTCTCTTTTACACACACACACACACACACACACATGCACATACAAGCAAACCCTTGTATATAAATGTATGCAATGGTTTACATCCTAGGTTAGGCATTGTGTGTTTCTTTTCCTTTATTGTTCATTCTTGAATAAATACTTTTGGATAAACATGCTCTGTGTTTACTGTTGCACAAGAAGGAATTTTGCCAACCTCTAAACAGTCAAGAACTCCAACTAGCTGTTGATGAAGGAATTTTGGTTGCAATTATTAAATAAAATTTTAAGCATTATTTCAAATTCACAGTTTGGTAGATTTAATGAGACTGATTATTTAAAATCGGCTATCTTACCCCTTCTTTAAGGGTGGTGCCCTGAGCTAATAGAATGTAAATTAGATCTTACTATTCTAGATCTTACTATTTATTAATCATTAATTATCTATGAAAATTACTGACTAATTTTTGTAGCCAAATTCAACCACTTAGTTGTCGTCTTGTATTGTTAACATAAATGGCAGTCTGTGTGAACAGTCACACTGTCAACATGCTTGAACTCCGACACTGGTGTGGATAAAACTACAATGAAACAATATTGTTGTCTTTATCTTCTAGCACTTCAACAAAAAACATCCCATTTTTACTTTTGTTTGGATTCAGTTCCCTTCCCAGACAATTTTTGGCCAGTAATAACATACTTTGTAACCTGTTGCCATATGTCACGGTCTGAGCTCATCCTTCTGTGTCATTCAAAGCTAAATCTCTGGGCTCCAACCGATGGCCCTGGTTGATAATCACTGTGAGACACAAATGGACGGAGCGAGATTAGCCAGCTGAGAGAGATGGGGTGGACTAATAATAGCCTCCACTAACAAAGGAGAGAGAGAGAGACAATTGGGGGTGCAGTTAAATAGAGGGGCACCAAATCACTGCCCTGTCTCTGATTTTTCCTTTCTGCAACCGTCGCTGTTACGTCTCTCGCTCCTGGCTCCAACAACGGTAAGGCTCTCTCATGGTTGTTTGGACTCTTTCTTCATACTTTGCATTTCTGGTACACAAACCAGAGGGACGGCAGTTTTAATATATATATATGTTATGACCATTTAATTGTTGTAAATTGAACAAAAACCACAAAATGTGATCAAATGGGTAGAATGAAAATGTAGGTGCCTTCAGATTGATTGATTGATTAATTGGAGAATGACCAGTGAGTGCTGATTTATTTTTTTTGAAGGGGATCAATTGTTAAGACAGTGCAGTCTCAGTGAGATATGAAGTTAGTGTCATTTTGTTGCTACCCTGATTTCATCCTTGGGGAAATGGTAGCGCCTAACCTTGTACTCTGGATCCTTAAACCACATTTTTTAACTCTGTCTCCGGTGTAGTTGTGTTTAAATCTGGGGTTGACATGAACTTTCTAAAGCACCAGAGGCAGATTTTTTTTTTTTAATTGCCAAGTTTTTTCCATAAACATCCACAAAATGGACGGCAGTAAATCCCCGAGCCAATCCCCGAGTACCCCAGAGTGCACAATACCTCTCCACAGCTGTCTATCAGACATCGTCTGCTCTATTTTGGGGAGACGCACCCCTCCAAATTCCCTGAGATAATCCAGAGGAGAAAGATGGGGATGAGGGACGGGAGACATGGATCAGTGTGGAATTTTTTTGAAGCCGGTTGTGCAGCTTGTAACCCCATCGTGCTGGGAGTTCTCTGATGGCGTCATTCTGAACAGGAATCCAAATGGCGAAACAGGAGAGGGACACAAAGGGAGAAACAGGGAGATTATGTGCGACCGAGATGGTGTGAGTGCGCTAAATCTCTTGCTGATTTGATACAGGGAAGAAAGCTATGAGAGGAGCATGGGTCAGGTAGTCTGAAGATAGAATTCATCATTGAAAAATGATTGTGGCCTCATAATATTTTGCACCTTTGCAGTACACAGTGCAAAACTATGGTGGTGAGGTCGGAGACTTATTGTGAACAATTGTGACATTGTTAATGCACCACTAGCAAAGTTAAAGCTTGAAAGCTTCGACTAGTTGTGACCTTTTTGTGATGTGCACCCCCACAGCCCTGATAGATAAACTCAAATTACCTTTTATTGTTCCTGCCTCTTATCCAAAACATTAATTGAATTATTTCAATTTCAACTAATTGGCCAGTTAGTCCACAAGCTTTTTATTTAAATAGTTAGTGAGTTATTTGTGTTTACCCATTTTGCCTTTTATTTCATTACTTTGCTAACTAATATTCCCATTTATCCTTTTTTCACAATTTTCACAGTTTATGCATTACTTGATCAACCATTAGGCTAGTTTCAGCTCTGCCTTGCTTGAATTTCTAACTTGTGTTTAGAGCAGATTCAATGTATGGATATTTTTATTTCAACTTCAATTGTAAATCTGCTGTTATAATTTCAAAGCTACTTGACTAATTTTCTACATCCTCAGCCAACCGCATTAACTAAATCATTAACTAAGACATTGTAACAGGTGGACAGCTGGAAGAATGTGGTCTGAGTGATCTCATTTGCATCGTCACTGCTTCTTGGGTGTTGTCACGTCAAAAAATATGCATGTTAATACAGGGTGCAAAAGACGCCCTGTCTCACAGAAAAAAAAAAATCCATTAATTTTGAACTAATTACTGCTTTTTGGAAAGTTGTGAAATGTTGATTCAGAAAATATGCAAGGGTTTAATGAGCCATTCAATGTCTGTATGTGATGTATGTGACAACCAAGTGGCAGTATATAGTAAACGCGCATGTTAACTGTGTTATGACTGGCCTCCTGGCAGCTGCACTGACATTCAGATTCTCAGAGAACGTGTGTTGGCCTGACCAGGCCCTTCAATACTGACGAGTAAACACTCACCCTTCTCTCTCACAACGGTCTCTCCTTCAGTGAGATCTCATCAGCAGGATGCCTGAGCATGCGTGAGTAACCAGAGTGTGCTCTTATTACACTTGTCATTTACACACATAGAAATACGCATTTCTGATATTTGTCTGCAAATTAACTTAGATTTTTCTTTTGCCATTAATTTTGTCTTTTTTTTTTCCTTTACAGGCCAGAGGTAAAACGCTTTTTTAATCACTGACTTTAAATGAAAGTGTTCATAATGCTAAAAATATTTGAAGTTTCTCTCTTTTGCAAGTGATTCATCTTGATTTTAATTTTGTTGGTAATGTCCTGAATCATTGTCTAGAGGAAACCAAAGATCTCAGCTTCAAGGAAGCTAATGCTCAAGGTAAGAGAAGTTGGGGGTATTTGTTCAGCCTCAGGGTGGTGTAATACATGTGCTTGACCACAAGAGGGGAGAAGAGGTCACATTCTGAGAAGATATACTAGATGTTATACTGACATGCAGACACTATAGGGTGGAGTATCCACAATCTGTACTTTGAAATGTGAGTATTCCTTCTTGTCAATGCCATGTTTTATGCCATTCATATTTGCGCAGAGTCTAATGGTAGCGAAGGCCAAAGAGGAACTGGAACAAGAGATCCTGATCAAAGAGGAGGAGAAACAAAAGTATCTTGCAGAGAGAGCGCCTCCTCTAAACACCAGCAGCCTGAACCTTCAGCAGCTACAGGTAACAGGTCCTACAATTCCCTTAATTCTACCACATCCCTCCCATTCTTCATAACCTCCACACTAGCTTCTCAGTATTCTAAAAACACTGGTAAAGGAGCTGCATCTCTCCTTTTACTGCAGGCAATTGTCAACATCCTTTGTTTCCAACAGGTTCTTTTTGTAAACTCTGCTCTCTCAATTTTACAGAATTCAGGTCACCACAACACTCACAAATTGCTAGTTTCTCTGCAAATCAACATGAAAATAATTTTGAAAATCTTTGTGCACATGTACAGGAACTCTGCAGAGAGCTACATCTCAATGTAGATGTGGTGGATGAAGAGCGATATGACATTGAAGCAAAAGTCTTGCTCAACACGCGTGAGGTATACATCACTTTCACAGTCCATGTGCATTCTTCTGCTATGTGTCACCTTGAGTAAATCCTGCTGTACTTCTGCGGATTGCTAATCTGTCCCTGGCTCAGATTAAAGATCTGAACATCAAGGTGTTGGACCTTAGGGGCAAATTCAAGAGGCCTAACCTCCGACGTGTTCGTGTGTCTGCTGATGCCATCCTTCGCTCGCTGTTGGGTTCCAAGCACAAAGTGTCGATGGACCTTAGGGCCAACCTCAAGTCTGTCAAGAAAGAGGACACTGAGAAGGTGCGTGCAAATGGAAAAAAACAGATACATAAGCAACACACAGAACACAATCAATGTATGCAACTTGCTCAGGGCAAGAGTGCAAGGCAACTACAGTCAAGTTTAAAGTATACATATGACCACTAAAGACCTGAAAAGTGTGTTTATGTATGTGATTATGGGTGTGTTTGAAGTAGGTAGCAGTAGGCCAGAGCCGGGTGGTGACTGTCTGTATGCGAGGAAGTGAGAACACACAAGACAAAGCTCCCTGTGCACACAGAGCTGAAGCTTTGTGTGACAGCCTCTGCTCACTGGTCAGTGTGTGTGTGTGTGTGTTAGGCGGTGTCAACTACTGCTGTCATACAGTATTCTCATTAGGAATTCCCAGGTGACATCTCAAAGGCGTAGACACAACATTAACAATGACAAGATTTTGTGGACCTGCTCTAGTTCACAGTCCCTTGAAGCAACACAACAAAGACGGCTCTCATTCTTTCAGTGATACAATCTGACCCCCTGCTGGGTCTTTTTGCAGAAGCGGCCAGTTGAGGACAGTGACTGGAGGAAGAATGTGGAGGCCATGTCTGGGATGGAGGGAAGGAAGAAGATGTTCGATGCTGCTAAGGGTCCTGCCCAGTGAGATGGCGGGCTCGCTCGTCCTGCACCTAAATTTGGCAATTGCATGGTCTGCATTTCAGTCTGATGCTCTCATTCGTATGTATGCTCCTGCCAAGGTGGTGCGAGGACAATCCTATGGAACTGATGTATTTGCTGTTTGTTGATATGGTGTTTTTAAAAAAAAAATAGCTATGTGATATTTGCATTGTTCTCATAACATGCGATGACATTTGTGATTTTGGTTTATATAGCCAAAGCAATTTTTTTTTTTAAAAAAAAAAAAGGATAATGCTTACAATTGTATGACCTGGTAACATTAAACTGCATCTCCTGTACTGTGTTTTATGAACTGCAACAAACTGAAAACACACAAAATCTATGTAGTGTCTTTGTGGATTCCTTTTTATTTACAAATTTATATAAAATCACTGAATCTGAAACTACATCTTCTTATGAAGATGATGCTGCTCAGTCAAAGCTGTCTGAACACAAATCATTTTTATGGTTGCACAGCCTAAGCATTAAATGTCTGTCTAGCTGATTGCCCTCCTTTGAACGTATTGCAAAGAAATTGTGGATTGTAATCGTTTTGTTAATCCACTGACTTTTCATCCAATATCAGGCTAAAATTCAAAGTTGTCCAATTCTTGTTTTACCACGGTCAGCTGTACTTTAAGCTTTTGGTACTTTTTAGTAAGTATGTGTCAGCTCAGTGTCCTGCCATTTACTTGGAACTGGGAAACTATAAAAGAAACATGTGGTCAAACAGAATCTAAGATTCCAAATATGTCCCTTATGAGAGGCACCTCTGTGAGACTCAGTATTTGCTGATACGCATGTGTCTGCCAGCTGTCCAAGGCAGCGTCCTGTCTAAAGCTGTAAAATAGCATTCTTCGATGTCTGCTTTGCACGCTCATAAAGTGTGCGCTCAATAATGGCACAGTATCGTTATCGCTGTATGCATGCAAAGAGTCTGCAGGAGACATGTGTCATTAAATAGTGTTACCACATGGCAAAGTTTGTGAACACTGCACTATTTGATATTTACTGTTTCAAACTATCTGGCTCTCTCTGGTGCTTTATTTCGTTGCCCAGGGGAGAGACATGAAAAACTACATAGGATCTTACTGGAATGAGCTATAATCCAACCTTCTCCATACATGAGAGAAGCAAGCTTATCAATACAGTGGGCTGCTTTTTTTTTATTGAGGCCTCATCCTCTGATAATAGAGCACATAACTGGTACCTACAGTATATGGTGTACTGCAGGAGGACAGTATGTGTGTTGGCCTGAACCTGAGCCTGGGCCTGGGTCAGAGTCCGACACACTGGCTTCAGGGGAAGGTGTGGCATCACACTGCACAGCAAACAGCAGACTGTGAAAAGCCTCACTTGTCCCTTGCAACAAGGCACCAAATATGAGTATGTGAATTAGCTCTGCTATTTTAAAGTTAATGTGCCTGTTAACATCATGTCATTTTGATATTTGTCTTCAATAAAGTGCCTCATAATCAAAAATGAAATTCCTTAGCGCCAGTTTTCTGTTAGAACAGAATTACTCGGTATTTACTGCGCGGCCTTTAATGAACACAAAGATTAGTTCATTTCCTTGATGTCTCAGCAGCAGCGCGTCACGGCCACAAAAGTCTGACCGTCACACCTACCTCGACTGCCACATTTCCACCATACAAGGAAAAGAGGCTGCCCCCCCAACCCCCACCTCTCCCAACCTCTCCCAGCGTCTCTCTCAGGTGGATTGCTTACTCACACGGTCACGTGAAGCCTCATTGAGCCAGGGGTAAAGGTGCACTGCTTTTTCCCCCACAGACTGTAACTTGACTGCCGCCCTCAGAGTGCCTTTCTCTTCTGTCTGTGAGCGCAGCACACCAGGGAACTCTTGCATTTAACTGTCCACTATGTCAATCAGTCGCAAGAACTGGTCGGCTTTGTCCAGGTAAGAGTGTACTGTGTTCACTGAAGAGTTTATGACACCTGCGTCTGCAGCAGCTTCTCTTTGACAGGCGATGCAATTAGGTTTGTTTGCTGGATTAACATAGAAAAACACGTTCCAGTCTTGCAGCAGCTTGTCCGGAACAGAAAATGTATAATATGTATTCAGGGACTGATGTCATTTTTTACAGACCTGCTGTGTTGCTGCAATGATAATACGATATATTCGGTTCTTTTCATGCAATGATCTAGAGATAACTGGAACATTTGCTCAGGCATGAATATAAGATGCGCTTGTTTAGAAGAAACACCACACGCTTCAACAAACTTGTTTTCCTCCCACACATCTTGCTTAATATTAGATTTGAATAGCTGATTCAAAGTTACTCAGTCAGTCAATGAATTGTAACTACTTGTATTCAGTCGTTAAACAAGTAAAGCAGTTTTTTGTTGTTTTTTTTGGCCACCATGTTGTGTGTCTTCATTTTTGTCCATCTTAGTTTCATTTTCTGTTTTTTATGTTGTCAGCCTGACGCGCCAGTGGACAATGGAGGACGAGGAGGAGGTGGAGAGGGAGAAGAGGAGGAGGGTGAGGGGCTCGAGCAGCACAGCCGACCCCGAGGCTGACTTCAGCCAGTCGCCCGGAGACATGCCCGCCAGTGGCAGCACCTTTGAGATGGGCTTCACCAGTGCGGAATCCCAGGGACTCAGCAGGTAATTCTCCCCATTTGTAGCACCACTTATTTGTTTGTTCTTCCCAAAGTTTGATCTAAAGGCGGTCTGGGCTATAGGTGTGTTCTGTCTGTGCTTGTTTACGCACTTCTAAATTTAGGGCAAGCCTGTCTTTCTCTGCTACTCTCCTTGCGTTTCACTCTCTACACTTATCCTTCTTTGTTTTCTCTTAGTTTCTTGTATGCAGGAGTCCGTCTACTTTGATGGTGCTTCTTTTTAGTAGATGAGTTTCTGAAGTAGAGAGTAGGAATTCTTACACGTTTGTCCCTTTGGAGTGTGTCATCTTTTCAAATGCATAGAGCAAATGTAACTGAAAGCATGCAGGGAGTTGCACGGAAAGCTGTGGAAAGCATCACCAGCTGACTAACCGGAGCAGATGCAGCCTTCAAAGACTGAGAGGGACTGTAGAGCCTTTCATAAGAGAAACCTGATCAGACTCAGGGCTGACAGGCCCTTTCACTCCACACTACAAACTAGCCATCATATAGCCTCTATGTGTCATACACGTGTATGTGTGCATGATTTCTTTTTAGCCTGGAGGAGGTTCAGGTGGACTTTGTGGAGATGCTTCGTGTCCGTGATGAAAAGCGGAGGATGAGGCGCGTGGAGGTGCTGAGGCAGCAGAAGGAGCAGGAGGAGGGGGAAGAACAGTCCTGCAGGGGAGGAAGAAGAGGAGGAGGAGGTGCTACAGTGGAGCCACTGGGGGACCCAGATGAGGACCACGGTGGTGTGTTCTCCACTGTGAATGCCACATCCAAACCACAACCCAGCCCCAAAACAACTTCTCACACTCCACCCAGCAGCGACAGCGCCACACATAAAGAAGTAAGATGTTGCTGAGTGATAGAAATGTTTGGCAAGAAGTATTTTCTCATTGAAACCCCAATGAAGTTATCATATGACAACGTGACTGAGTAAACAGCTCGTGCTGCTTTGTTATAATGGTCTTTGTTTAGCATGGTCACATGCTAACACTTGCTAGTTAAGGAAGTACACAAAGCTGAGGTCGTTAGATTTTCCGATATTTGGTCGTAAAGCATTGAAGACCATTTTTGACCTTGTTAGCATAGCTATATGGTGTTTTCTATGCACTACTACATACATCATGACCAAACAATAAGTCAGCGTCATGGCTGAGGATTGCTGCTTTTGTTCGGAAAATCCACCAATGACATGTTTCCAAAATTCAGACAGCCCAGGTCTTCTACGTAGAAAACCTAAGGAACCATTCCTGGCGACTTGTGGTGGTTGGTCTTAAACCTACCATTGTGATCATCAACTTGTAGGTAGCTCTTTGTCTGTTTCCCGGGGGAATCTGTAGCTGGTTCAGCAATGTTTGGTTGAATTACTCAAATGTTAGCACTTTTCACTGTAGACTTGTTTAAAAGTTGGAAGATGACCATGAAAGTGGTCAGACGACTGACATTTGCATAGCTAAATAAGGAAGGAACTACCTTCCCTGACAGACAATCCTTTGACAAGACATTGACGTTATGCCACATTCGAACACTTCATACTTCACCCAGTCATAGCAAAGCTGTTAACTGTTACCCCACGCAGAGGGGCAGACGTATTAATCATTCTCTACAACCGCTCTCTCCTCAGGGAGGGATATCAACATGTTCTGTAAAGATTGGACTGAACAAAGACAGACAAAGTGTGTAATGCTGCTTCTAAATAACTTTGATATATAGTCTTGCAGTATTTAAGAAGGAAACGGTTCTAGTCAGTAATAGGAATACTGGTCGTCCGCTGCTGCGTGACCATGCAAATTATCGGCAAAACTTTGATATGGTATTCTTTAATTATAACCTGAACTTTATCTTTTATTACACTGGCAGGTGGCTTTAATTCAGTGTATCTGCCATTGTGGCCATAACCATAATTGCAGCGTTATGTAATCGAAGGCGTGCCTCTGGTAGCTCTGTACAAAAGTAACCTGTTAAGAGTGCTCTTGTTGATCGTCTCCTCTGTTTTGCTTCTTTGTCAGCATGGAGAGTCAGCGTGCAGAGACCCTGAGCCAGAGCCACGGCCAAACCAGACTCACAAGTTTTTCAGGTTTATGAGCACAGTTTTCATTTATTGCCAGGAAGGATCAAATCCATCCATATTTTTTTCAAGCATATAGGAAAATTAAGGAAGAGGGGAAGAAGTTGAACAGTCAAATAGCACCCAAAGGCACCTGAAGCCAACAGATTATAATGGCTTTGTGTTTCCAAAACAGTCTTCAAGTTAGACATTTAGTTATATACTTTAGTCATTTGTATCTCACTGTAGTATACATATTTAAAACTAAAGGAAATCTCACATAGGCAAACCTATCTCATAGTTTGTCTGAAAAGTTTGGATAGGAGCACATAAATGCAGCCTGGTCTTCTGTTTATATTCTTATGTTTTGAAGATGGTTATCTGTGTTTGACGATGTTGACAGGAAGTCTTCTGACATGGTACACTACATTTATTTTGCAGAGAAGGGTAGACAGATGGTAATAACCAATATTTAAAAAGGAGGTGCAGTGAAGACCGATACTCTGCTGGTGCTGACCATTTTGCTGCTTTCTCATCAACGTCTTCAGGTGAAAATTCAGCTGACTTTGTTTCTGATGTTGCAGTTCTCTCTCCATCTCCCTTGATAAAAGCCCCCCCGCCAGTGGGCGCATGACTCCCACCAGCCCTTCCTCCATGATGACGCCCTTGTCACCTCAAGAACACCTGCATTCACCCCTCAAGAGTCCGTCTCCCAGGGGGGCTCTAAGTCCCCTTCAGAATGGAATCAGACAGGAGGTATTTTACAACACACATTCAAATGCACTATCAGATGACCTAGTTTACAACATAACTGCCAGTGTTTCAAGTTTTGTTTGTCAAATGGGCTTTTGCAAAGTGCTTGCTAAGTGCTGACAGCGCTGCGGGTCAATCCAATACAGCAACAGTACCCTCTAGTGCCAAACAAGAAGAAGTTATAGCCCCTATGCTAACAAAAACAAATATTTGGCTCCATATTAGGTAAATAGTCTTGAAAAGTGGAAAAGGTGCACCTTTTGCATCTTTGTTTAACCTGACCCATTTGGCAGTAAATTTAAAGTGATCTTACCTTACCTCAGAATGCCTCCTCCTCATGCGGCAACTTTGAACAGACGGCCCAACCTGCATTCACCAAGCAGAGCTCCAGGACTGTGTCTTTCAGGGTAAACACATCCGACGCGCACGCGTGCGTGCACACACACACACACACACACACACACACACACACACACACACACACACACACACACACACACACACACACACACACACACACACACACACATACACTCATGTCTCTCTATCTCTGTGAGGACACGCATCATCACAATGCATTCCAGGCCCCATAACCCTAAACCTGGCCTCAAAACTGAATGATTACCCCAACCCTCTACCTAACGCTGACCAAAACCTAAAAACAGTCTTAACCCTCTGAAAGTAATGTAAGCTATCAAAATGTCCTCATATGACTGGTTTCAAGTCAAAATGTGTCCACATAATGATAGAAATACATGCACGCGCAAACAAATTGCCCTTATGCAGGGACACTCTGGCACTTTTCAACCTAAGCTTTATTTCCTGGTCTTTTAGGTTATTTCACAAATCAGCTTGAAAAGGCTAAACAATGCAACGGCATGGGGCAAGTCAAAATGTCAGAAATAAATCTTTTTTTTTTTAACAATACTGAAAATGTTATTGCAAGTATCTGATGACATGGATTTGATTCTGACAATGAAACACCATTGTGTGTTTTGGATCAATAAATGAAAAGACACTATATAAATCTAACGTTTTTCCAGCCTTTTCTACTTCCTGTCACTAACGGTACACGGCAGACATGTTGTCTGAAGTTGTCCAATTTAGCGTGGATTTATTCTAATTTATCTTATGTTGTGGTCTCTGCTAATTATTTAGCCGTGAAAAAGATAATTTATTTCCGAGAGTTTGACTGCCCAACAGCGTTGTGTTGCTTATCTTTAAATATCCAAGCAAACCAAGTGATCAAACTCCGGACTGGAATCATTTAATCGTTCTCATTTAAATCAGTCATTTCAAAACATGATTTAACGAATCACAGTGGACGGGGAGAACTTTCATCAGCTGCTGATGCTTGGATGCTATAAGATCTGCTTACACACATTCACTTGGTTTTCCGCAGATGATAAGGAAGAAAGAGGAGAAGAGTGCTCCGCTGCAGAGGAGGTGAGCATCCTTGTCTTTGTATTCATTGTTTTGTGTTTGTTTGTGTCTGTCTGCCTCAGACGTTAATTGCTGCCTGCATTGTTTTGTTGCAGTGCAAGTGTGAAGATGGCCTCCAAGAAATTTGAATCCAGCACAGTAAGAAAACAAACCACCTTCGCTGAATCTGAAATAACAATGATGATACCGTAATCAAGTGTGTTTAAATAGCACCTCAAACAATCCATCTAACAAACTGAATATGGGGCAAAATATTTCTTCACTACATTTTTAGATTTATGGCTCCATTTCTTAGTAATATTTGCAGTATCTGATTGTTCTGCATCCTGGGTTAAGCAAGAAAGCTAAAATTTCACTTTTAGTTGAATAGATCAAACTAAAGCTAAAATCCATGTTATTTATTTTGTACATGGGTGATTTTTCAGTGTGTGTAATGTTAATTTTCATTGGGTTTGGACCAGGACCAAAATGATGATGAAGAAAAATCACCAAGTTTCCAGAGAAAGTGAGTTTTTCTTTTTTCTAATCCAAATGATTCAGTTGTACCTCCTCTTAAAGTTTTGTGTCATTTGAGACGAAGTAATTGTATACATCTGTGAAAATGAGCATTCTGCTTTGTCCAGCTCTGGGCAGCGGATTTCATCCAGGTCCATCCAGGAGATGAAGGAGAGACTGGCTCAGGCTGCACAAGTCAGCAAACCAAAATAAATCCAACAATATACAGACCAGAGGCACAAGTAACAATCATGTTTTTACTCTGGTGCTGACATTTTTGTCTTTTTTCTTCACTCTGCTTCCCCTGTGTGCGCAGAAGTCTGACATTGCACGATATCCAGAC
>KV751391.1:612310-637856 GCA_001698575.1 Mola mola
TTTTAAAAACACAGTAGAGATTTAGATTATATTAAAAAAAAGACGGAATTGACAGATAATGTCATACCTCTTGAAGCAAAAGTGTGTTTAAGTTATGTGGAACACTAAGAAAAGGAAAACGAGCTCTTCTCTCCTCACAGAGCGTACATCACAGCCAAAAATGAGATTAAAGTAGATAACTGAGGGAGACAAGCACAACCACGGGGAAGTCAGAAATACTAAATGCCAATCAGTCCTGAAATCTAAACTGGATTCTTATCCGCCTTTATGTGAGTCCAGAAGGGATCCCGAGACTTAGTCCCTAATTCCACTTGGCCTTTTTTCTATTCAGCAGAGAGTCGTAAGAAGCAGACTCGGTCAGTGTGTCAACCCAGCCCTTCAAGTCTGGAGATTTAACAGTTTTACAGGGTCTCAGGGTGATTCTAGAAGCCGTGATTGAACCAACCATGATAATAAAACCAGCTACTCAGGACTTCTCCGACTCTGATCCAAAAAGGTGTTACACATGCGCATTACACAAGTTCCCACACACGGTGCAGAAAAGTTCCCACTTCAATTTTACATTTCTAACATGAGTTGCCCTTCATCAGGTTCAACATATAAAGTGGTGTTGTGGTCATATTTTCCGTCTATCTTGGACAAAGCACCAAAATGTTCAGGAAAAGTGCATTTTTTTCAGAATTTAATCAAAAAAAGTTAAACTTTCATATATTCGATATACATTACACACAAAGAGAAATATTTCAAGCCTCTTTTGTTTTAATTTTGATCATTATGGCGTATACAGTTACAATGAAATATTCTGACAACTTTGAAATGTGTTTTTTCTTATTTTTTCAGCTGAAGGGGAATAACTTAAAATCGCAAAATGTTTGAGAAATTCTAGTTTACGTGTAATGAGTCCAGAATATTAAATGTTCACTCATAATATTCTAACTTTTTGAGATGCACTAGTACATCCTGTAGTTAACTGTTATAGAAATGTGATTTCCCACCATCAATTATAGCTACTACTATAATGAGCCCATTGTCATCGCTTTATGATGTTAATCCTGTATGTTTGCTTTTTACAGGGAGGTGGAAGGTAAGAGATCCCATGATGACTCATAAGATTTTATACAGCACTAATACATGTGAGCTACTGTTAACAACTAAAGCCAACATTGTTTTGAGGGTGACGTTTTCAACGAGTAATCCGGGAGGCTTAACTAGAAGCAGGCTACGTTGTATTATGACACTGTATTACATTGATATAAAAACATTCTCACTCTTTCTCCTGTGAACTAAAATGACAAATTAATCAATCAAATGTTTTCGTTTTCTCCAATGCCTGAGGTTTAATGTACTGCAAAGAAAGCGTGTTTGCGCTTTGTTCCTGAGTGAAAGATTGTTGTATTTAGACTGCTGTTTCTTGAGGGTGATTTCCTCTTCCTGTTCAACTTTTGCTTGTAGAGAAAAATATGTATGCAAAAGCCACTGTACAATAAATGGTTTGCATTTCTCATTATGTGATTCGATGTCTCTAATCGTCCTCTTGTGTATTCTCCTGGCTGCGTGTTTCAGAAGAGGAGGATGCTGAAGGTACGTGACCCCTGATTTTTTTTAAATGTTTAAGCTCTGGATCACAATAAATGATCTAAGGGACGTATCACTATGACACATTAACGGAGGTTTAGCAGGACAGCAGGTGGAGAGATGAACATTGTTCACGAATGATTCCTTCCTTCCCTCCTTCCTCCTCAGTGTTGGTAGCTGCTTCGCTGCCTGGCTGCCTTTACTAACCAGCTCTGTGCTTTGGCTCAGCAGGGGAGCAGGGGGTAGAGGAAGAGGCAGAGGAGCCGGAGGAGGAAGAGGAGGAGGCAGGGGAAGGTGCGCTTTGGGGAGAAAGCAGCTTTCTGAAGATGCTCAATAGATGGGGCTGTTTTTGTGGGCATTGTGCCCTGGTATGATGGAGATCCCTTTGCAAAAATGATAATACAAAGTGGGATACTAAGCATCAAATTATGTGTTCTAACCAGCTGCCCTGCATTCTAAAAATATGTCTTATTATTGAGAAATAATACATTTAATATTTAACATTTGGCAAACAATGTCAGCAAGCTAGTGGAAGAAAATAAAATTATTAATACATTTATTCAACAAACATAAGGTACTTATCTCAAATGTGCAACATTCAGTTGATTTCATTTAAATCCCTTGCATATTTCCACATTTATTTTATTGATGTCATCGTTTTTTATCTGAAGAGGAATGTGGCACTGAATTCAGGCAAAAATTAGCCAGCCAAATCAATAGCAGTCCTGTGACCAGTCCGGCTTTATTGAAAAGTTAGCGCCACCAACCTCATTAACAAACAAATGCAGAGACAGAGACACAAATTTCAGTATTAATACCAAGAAATGTCAAAGCTACATGTAAACGTACAAAAGACGAAATTACTAACATGTATTTAAAACTAATTCTATTCTGTTTTTCTCCATTTATAATATATTGATATTTCTTCTTTAATGTGTTTATTGCATTTATCTATGTTAGTTTCCTTCCTTCCTTCTTCTATACACTGTAAAAAAAATAAATAAATAATTCTTTTAACATTGTTTTCAAAATTCAGTGTAAGGTAACTTTCAAAATTTGCATCAGCTTGTCTTTTCAAGTTCATCAAGTTCAAGTTCTGATCTACCGCTTCGACGTTAGCAGTGTGAGCTTTGAAAAGCCTAACCAAACATTAGCTGATCCACAAAGGTGGTTTGTTCTTTCTGTCAGCAATGAAAATAATTCCCTGTCACCAGATGAAAACTGATATTTGGCACTTTAACTAAAACTTTTCCAAATCGTCTGACACTGGACGTTGGCAGCTCATGATGATCATCTATTATCTATGCAAAGAGCACGGAGGGTGAACGAACAAACGACCCCATTGTTCTACAATTGTTCTTCTACATTGTTCTTCCACCACCTCATTCCTTCCACCAAGCCCTTGCAAAAAATGACAGCTTACTGAGAAGGGAGAGGTGTTTTTGGAATTGGCCGGCGAGTCACTCTCTCACCCTGTGATGTCGAGATGTGCCTCTGATCTGTCACTGTTTGCTGCTCAACTTGCTTCTTTGCCAGAGGCCATGCAGGAAGAGGACAAACCTGCTGCAGAGGACACTGATGAACAACAAGGTGAGGGCCGCCAGAGTGGTCGTCAGGTTTATGAATGCAAGCATCTCAGTATTGACAGCATGCATTGCTGTGGTTGTGGTGCCAGTGACCAAGTGATTGAAATCATTCTGACTGTAACCAGTCTTCAGGCACAGACGGGAAAATGATCTACTGTCTGAGTCACACTTCACTTTGGAATGTTATGAGCTCAAGACAACTTTTGCTCTCTTTCTCACAGCAGACTCCACCTTATGGTGGAGGGAACTTTACATCTTGTCATTCCTCCCATCCCTAAGGCTGTTGCTTATTAGTAAGGACTAGGCGTTAGCAATTACAAGCAGTATTTAACTATTTCAGTCTCAACTTTGCCTTCAAATCAATAAATTCCCCGTGAGATACTTTTTATCCTCACCTGATGTGTCAGACAGCGGACAGCAGGCTGGACATGGAAATATCTCAACAACTGTTAGAACAATGCAATGAAATCTTGTGCACAGAGGATGGATCTTAAATGACTTTGCTTTATTTAGCATCATCATCAAGCCAAAAATTCCATTTGTCCAATACTTTTGATAGAAACAGCATGTACCAGGAAAAAAATAATTATTTTTTTTTTTGCTGTGTTTAGTGTGACAGCTCTCTAAACTAACACAGCGACCAGGGAAACATGTTATATGCAATACCGGCATGTTTGCTGTTGGTGTTATGAACCTCAAATTACCCCTGTTCCCTAAAAATAACATCGTCTAGACTACAGCCACTTCATGACTGTAGTCTAGACGTGTAATACTGACACCCACTGGAAATCTTTGCCTATAGATTTTGTTTAATTCCTTTTTATGAGTGTCATTTGGAGGTCATAGATTCCATAGCTTCTACTAGCTACTTATTATCAAGACAACCACCCCCGCCTCTTCAGAGTGTCAACTAGGACATATGAGGCAACAATTTAAACACGCGCACTATGTAATGGTGTCTCAATACAAAGTATTTAAACTCTTTGTATTTACTCTCTATCTCACATAAACCTGTCTCCTCTGAATCTGGTTTCAGATGGAGAAGAAGAAGAAGAGGAGGGAGAAGGTAACAATGCTTGTCGCTTCATCAGTGCCGGCATGTCTTACTCATCATGTGTTTCTTTGATGTGCTCATCCTCGACTCTTTGTGCTAGACAAAATGTCATTACTATCTTTCAATATTGTTTTCTTTTGGGACAGAGGAGGAGGCCAAGCCAAAATTCAAGTGAGTATAAACACACACACGCACACACGCACACTTGCATGCAAAAACTTTATTCTTCCACAACACTGTTGGAATAGAAAGAAAGAAATTGCTTGTTGAGTTAATTATGTTTTGCCGAATTTAGCTCTTCCAGTGTCGCTAAAAATATCTGAATATAAATATATGTTAAGTATCAAAAGTACAAGTATTTGTAAGTATTTAGGATACACCAAACTGTTCCCCCGCAAAAGAAAACGAAACGAAATGAAATATGGAAATTCTGGACAGATAGTCAATACCCTTTTGTGTCGGGGAAATAAAGAAGGCCTCTGTATAAAAAAAATGAAATGACACGTAAATGTTATGGGTCCAAGGAGTCTTTAAAACGGCAGTCAAGTGTAGGACAGCAGATGTAGCCAGTGTAAAAACAATGAGAAGCAACATATGGTTATCGGCCAGTTATTTGAGGATAACGAACATTGAGCCAATATATTGGCGCGTCTCTCGTAAATATATCGTTTTATTGTGTTGTTCAAGGATAGTCATCATTTTCTGATTATTTTGATCTTATTGTTGATAAAATGTATTAATTTAAAAATGCACTCGCTTGACTCTGATGCAACATGTAAACTGAAACAAAACAAATGATTCAGCCACTGTAGTGACTAACAAGTGCAATATTTGTACTCAAAACATGAAGTGGAATCATACAGCAGTCAGAACCAAGAAACAACTTAAAACGACCTTAAAATTGTACCTAAGGACACTACTTGAGTAAATCTATTTAGTTCCATTGTATTGCTAAATTCTGTCTATGCAAGTTGCATTTTGCTGATCCCACCTACTGGTTTTTCTTGAAGAAAGAAGATCAATGCAAAATTTTATGGCAGTCTAGTGGCAGCATCTAGTCTGAACAAAGACACGAAAAGGTGGGACAGAACAATCGTGATTGTGTCCAAAGGGAGAGCAAAATCCCTCTAAAAGCACCTTTAAAGCCTTTTTTTTTTGCAACGATTACACAAACAAGATCTGCAACCTTTGGAAAGAAGGATTCCCACCTGTTTGACACAATCAGCAGCCGCTCACACTAATAATACGAGGAGGTACTGTGTCTATTAATTCAGAAATTGGATTAGAGATATTAGATATTAGAGACATATAAACACTCATTCTAACTCCAGAACTTGCCTGAGACTCACCTTAGATGGCATAAACTAAATAAAATAACAGTAACCTTAGACTCCAGAGTTCCTGTCTGTGTATTTGTTTTCACTATATACAGTATGTCTCCTGGTGGCATTGCTTGTTCTAACATGTGAAGACAGCAATTCTGCAACCTTAATCCTACAACTAAGCCCTCTATAATGCTTATAATCAAGATTAGTCATCAGTATTTAGACACGCCTGTAAGTAAAGTAATAAATGCACAAGACAATTGGCTTTTAAAAAAGGGGAGGTTTATTCTGCCACCAATAAATTAAATTGAATGAAATCTTTACTGAAGTCAAGAGTTAAAAAAAATACAAAGCCTCCGCTTCGAATTCTCAACAACATGCAAAGACATGCATGAATGAGGAGATCTGTGGTTGACACACTGAACCTGCTGATCGCATTTCATTGCCATTTGACATCAAAGTGACAGTGACGAATGCTTGTCTTTTAGTATGTATTACATTCCTGCCCTGCTCTATCCTATAACACTTCTTAACTGTGCGGTTCTCACTTTTCTCCTCTCCAGGCCGTTTATTATGCCCAACCTCATCCCTCCTAAGATCCCAGATGGAGAGAAGGTGGACTTCGATGTACGTGAATGGAAAACAGGGTTTGCTTCTCTGCATATGTTTCGTCCTTACCTTACGTTGAAACGTTTAGATGTCATGTTGGAATACACGGTCCAATCCTTTGAACTTTCTAGAATTGTTTGATGGAGGCTAATTTAAGACCCTATAACAAATATCAGTGGAAGTGGAAGATAAGTGGGTGTGTCTCTTTCTGCAGGATATACATCGTAAAAGGATGGAGAAGGACCTGATGGAGCTTCAGACGTTGATCGAGGTTCACTTTGAGGGCAGGAAAAAGGAAGAGGAAGAGCTCATTTATCTCAAGGAGAGGATTGTGAGGGCCGCGAACACTTTCATGCTCACATAAGGGTAAAGATCCACTTTAAGATCTGTTAAGATTTAATCTCTTGTGCAGGAGAAACGGCGCTCTGAGCGAGCAGAGCAGCATCGAATCCGCAGCGAGAGAGAGAAAGAACGACAGAAGCGTCTTGAGGTATACACCCCCTACATCTACCGAATGACACACCTATTGGCCATTTCACGCTCGGTCATCTTCTTCTCTGCATCTTTTCATTTTAGGATGAGAGAGCTCGCAAGGAAGAGGAGGAGGCCAAGAGGAGAGCGGAGGACGATGCTAAGAAAAAGAAAACCCTCACCAGCCTCCATTTTGGAGGCTACATGCAGAAGTTGGTGAGCATGCCGGAGATTCAGAGTGGATATTTTTTGCGGGAAGTGTGAGGCTAAAGTATTTGTCATCATTATGAATAAAGATATATGACACATTTCCACTTCCTTAAAGGAAGTGATTTTTTCCTCTCGTAAAAAATGTGAAGAATTGTAAAAAAGTCAAAACCTCCTACACTGAGCACTGCCATCTTGTAAGTGACAAACCCCTCCTGTAGTTGAGCAGGAGGGATTTACCACCTACACCGCAGCCCACCAGCTGCGGCTGGTCAAGACGTTTTGCCTTCACCGTTGGGGAGCTCTCATGACATCCATCTTTATAATCAGTCGGTGGTATTTGTACTTTAAAGTAAAGGAAATCATGCCACTGCACATCCCCACAGACTGAAAAGAGGAGTGGCAAGAGGCAGACAGAGAGAGAGAAGAAGAAGAAGATTCTGAGCGAGAGACGCAAATCCCTGGACATCGAGAACTTGAGCCAGGAAAAACTCAAGTAGGTGGAGGGGTGTTATGTTATTGTGCCATGAGAATGTTAAAAGTATTTGGGACATACGACTATTCTGGGGGCGATGACAGTGTCAAAACATGAAAAAACAGTGTCACAATGTCCTATTTCTGTGTCTCACAGAGAGAAAGCCAAAGAGCTGTGGGAGTGGATGTACCAGCTGGAGGCAGAGAAGTTTGAACTGCAGTACCAGTTCAGCATACAGAAATACGAGGTTTGTGTGCTACAGTACAAAACATACACACACACACACACACACACACACACACACACACACTGTGAAAGGGAGGCACAGGACCTGGAATAACATTTGCATGTTTTCTGTCTTTCAGATCAATGTGCTGAGGAACCGTGTCAGTGACCATCAGAAAACGTGAGAAACAAACTCAAAATCTTAGTTAAAAGAAAAAAAATATCACAAGTGGGTGCAGATGTTTAGCTATCTGAGTCAAATTAAATTATGAGTCAAATTAAGAGAAAAGGATTCATCACTTCGCATGAGGTAACATCAAAATTAGACCCTCCCTGCGTGGGAAAAATGTGTACTGTAGATTTTGGTGCCTCACAAGGTCAAAGAGACCCTCTTTATTAAGCTTCATCTGACTCTTGTAGTGCCTTTAACATAGATTTAACATTTAAACATTTATGTTTAACTCATTTGTTATCTGTAAAGATATTACATGTGACTTATTCAAATCACATTCAATATATTCTAGATTTTTATGTCAAATGTGAGCAAAATTGCCTTAATATGAAGAAAATGTGCTAGATATTTTAAAATATAAATATAATCTTTTTTTTTTTTAACATTTGGCAACCCATAGTCCTGTTTTAGCAATTTACCTGTCCTTCAGGACAAGAACTAGCACCCTGCCATGGGTGGTGCTGTTAAGGTTCACTTAGTCATTTAGCCTGGTAAACGGAGTCTTCTGCAGTCCTCACAGCTGTTTCAATGTGTTGGTAAATGAGTCATGCTTGAAAATGAATCTTCTAATGGTGCCACACGCTCTGAACAATAGAGGGCCGTATTTCACCTCTACCTCAGGATTCTGTTCTTCGTTGTGCACATTTAGAGACGCAGAATGAACAGTGCACCGTCCTCGAAAATGTACATAGACATTTTCAAACCCCAAAAGCCGACTTATCGCCTAACATTATTTTCAAGCGTTGTGGATAAAGGCAACTTCAAACTCACAGCAGTGCAAGAATATGCAAAATTCAATTGCAATGCTGCAACTCTGTGACTCAGTTATACCAGAGGCCATCTCTACAGTTCACTACATAGACATTTTGGCCACAGAGGTTACGTCTTCCCATTATGTTGGTAAGGTCATTTCTTTTAGAAGGTTTCTGATTGAAATATTGGCAAAATCCTTTACAATTGCCCCATTAAATGGACTTTATTAAGTTTGTTGCCAAATTTTGCCAAATTAAATGAAACTTAGTGTTCATGCAACAGTCTCTTATTACAAAATTTTAAGAATACTTGCATGCTGACATCATTAAAAAAAATACACAAATGTTTTATAATAGGAAGACAGATGCTGGACTAAGGTCATACAGCAATATGACTGGATATACTTAAACACATATGAATTAATAGTGACACTACTGCTTGCACATAAATTGTCATGCAGACATATTCAGGTCACAGACACAACAGTTGATCTAATATTATCCATATTGTGCTGTAACTCATTTAAATGGGAGGTTTAAGAGAAGAATATCAGGTGTGTGGCGGCGATTTGAGTGCTCATCTCTGCACCATTTTTTATTGTTCCTGGAAGCTCACGAACCCCCCAAGGCTCTGTTCCTTTAACTGGGACAGCTGGATATATGTGCAAGCGTGTGGGTGTGGCAAACATTTCAGCTGTCACGTTTGTCACAGACAAATGGTAAAACTCCTTCATCATCTACATGCCGTATGTCCCATAGCGTTCTGATGGCTTTGTTACATTTGGCACCGGTGGAAGACGGTTAGGCATTCTCATAATGTTGGCCACAGTGGCATTCTCTGTGCTTCTGAAACAAGCACGTCTTATCCCTCATGGGACTTTTCTTTGTTTTTAACAGATCTAAGAGGACCAAAAGAGGCCTGAGGAAATAGACGCTGATGTGCTGAGTGAGCAGTGTATGCATCAGTCCCACCCAGCTGCGACCACCTCAGACCGAACCCTGGCTTTCTTGCCACGTCCCAGTCCCAACTCTCTGCCTGGTATCACCACCTACAGTACAAATATTGTTCGTAGTTTAGTCTTGCTCTGTTGTTTTTTTCTCCTTTAATGTCCCACCCTTTAAGTTGGGTCCCCCTGCGTTTAAGGATGTAAATAAAACTCAGTTATTGCCTTCTTTGGTTTCTGCACCTCTGAGTGTGGATGACTGACTGGAACTCAATACAGAAAGTGAAATGATTCTACAGTATATTCAAGACATGATAACAGGGAGCCTGAGGCAGGATGACACATCTGTCTTGAGACGGGCTCTGACATGACCCTGGTTGAAAATAAGCTGTTTGGGCCATCCCCAGGGCCTCCACCCACACACGCATGCATGCATGTACACACAAATCTTAAAGGGACACAATCATGCTATTTACATGGATTCAAGTTGGGAAAATCCTTTCGGGGAAAAAAATTCTTCCTCTCACCGTTTCCTTCTTCTATTCCAAGCACATTGCAAACTCATCTTGAAGTGAAGTTACGAAGTTTTGATCAGACATGTGGATGAAAAATGGGTGGGATGTGTAAAGCAGCTGAGAACCTCTGTGGTTACATGTTTCAGTGCTATGATCTCAAGATCACAGGTCAATTAATTATTACCTCAAGATGATCCTGTTAATGGGTTGGGGTGGACAGTGAAATATTGTGGCATTTGGCATTATGACATTTTAGCCATTTAAACACCAAAATGAAACAATTTAGTCCTCGCAAAGTTACGTTTCTCAGCTTGGAACAATTATGGCAGCACTGGTTAGTCTGCCTGCTTGTATTTGCACCATTAGAACAATAAAGGTTCATAAAGTGAGATGAATAGACTGGAAACGTTGTTTCTTTGGGGACATGCTTGGAGTTTGGAGGTGACAAAAAACAATATGTCACGGTACATAGCATTGTTATCCTTAACATATTGCAGTATCCTGATAACATCATATTATGACTTAAGTATCACGAGGCCTGGGGTGATTCCCAGCCCCTGTAACGGGTTCATCGCATCTTGAGAAAACAGAGGGCTGTTTATGAGCTCGAGATAGTTAAGCTTAGTAAAGTCAGATGGTACTGCCTACAGATGGTGGCTTCTGTAGATACGGCCACAGATATGCTGCACACAGACTTGTTGTGTGGTCGACACGTGCAATCGTGTCTCTGTATTTCTTCAGCACCTAGTCACTCAGGGAGGGCAGCAAGTCGACTTTATCGCAGCACAATCAAATCCAGCTGTAGAACATTTCTAGTACAAACGGCAAAAACTGGATCTATACGTCTGAGGATTTCATGCCAGAAATATGTTTTTATTTAATTAGACAACATACCAAGGAGACAGTGATGAGTGAGAGAACTTTTCACCCACAGATTTTCAGTACTATACATGTCAGAGAAGGACCACACGCCAAAGTAAAGCAGGGTAGAATAGATGAGAATGATAGAAAGGTAGAGTGTTACTCCTCACAGGATGAAAGAATTTAAAAAAAAAAAAATATTTCAGAGAATTGGGAAATATCCAAATGTTTTATGCAAAACATAAATCATTTTCTGTAATTTGTGCATCTCAAGCTCTTGCACAACATTGTACTTTTTTGAATGTGGTTTCTACCGGTCAGGTCTGCGTCAACGTAACGATACATCTGAAAATGGACTTCTAAAGCTTTTTTCTGGGGGAATGACTGGCTCCAAATTTATAATACAGATGATCAAATTGAGTTGGCACCTATTTAAAGACCTACTATATTTCATCCCATCAATCTCCTCAACCTGATCTACAAGACAAATGAAACAAACACATAAAAAAAAGTATTTTTCAAAAAGCACCTTTATTGCATGAAAAGAAGAAGAGCAAGCCTTTTAGTGCTGTACTTTCAAACTATAACTCTGAATAACTGGGTAACTCTGAAAATGCATTTATTAAAATTCTTGTCAAGAGTTAGATGATGAGATCTGCACCGTTCTCACATGTCCGATAAATATGAAGCTGGCGTGTTTTAGCAGTAGGAAAAAAAAAAGAGAAAAATGGCAAGCCTGGTTTCCTAAAGGTGACACATCGACATAATGTGGAACATTTTGCTTGTGTTGAGAAATGAAAGAGTGGAAATTATACAGTGTGGTTTTATGGATCATGTGAACCTTGTAAGACCACACCACCCTGTTTTAACCATTCTTAAAAACAAAGATAAGCAATCAAGATATGTTAATTACTGAACTTTATAAGCACGGGCAGATGGATTTTGTTACCGTCAAGCAGAGCTAGACTAGCTCTTTCTGCCAGTTTCTATTCATTTTCCTAAAGTTAACCAGCTGATAGCTGTAGCTTCACATCAAGTGTTCGGACTTTGGAATACTATCGACTATCTCATCAACTCTGAACAAGAATTTTTCCCAAAATGTCTAAAAATTACTTTGGTTATCTTACTGTTGATGTTGAAAGAATCATTAGAAATGCAGAATTTCTTTGCTTTTGTGTGCAAACCTTGAAAATCCAAGAAAACTGAGAGGTTGCTCGGTCCTTTACATAACTCTTTTATATACTTGAGCCTCTCAAGCTTAACCTACAAGTTACAATAATGCTTAAAACAAAAGAAAAACATTTTTAAAAGTTAAGCTGCTTTATACTTAAGAAACAGACTCTCATATCAAAAGCATCTCTAATACACTTTCTTTTCTTTGCTTTTTATTCTGTACAATTTTTTTTCCCCTCACTTTCAATTTTGGCTGCACAGTCCACAAGGTCTCAGATAGATATTTCATCTTTTAGCCACTTTGACCAGACACATTTGAAAACATATTACCAGGGCTGAATCTAAAAAAAAATCATCAGAAGTAACGTTCACAGGCAGCCAAATCTGTACATTACGTTGTCTATCCACATTATTGGGTGTGTTGTGGCTCTCTGGCTGTAAGAACTGTGTTTTAGCGCACACACACTTTAGCTAATAAAAGCACACTCATGCCTTATTTACACAGACAGAAGCATATCCAAATACATACATACATACATACATCATCACAAGACTATTCTTGCAAATAAATCTCACTTTTCCCAATATATGTGCACTATATGGTCGACTTTTAATTAGGGTGTTTTTTTTCCTCAAGGTCGTTATGTGAAGAATGTAATTGTTCTCTCCTGTTTCCAAGGGTGTGGCCACAGCAGTGTCTAAACATGCTGGTTTCCATCCGCAAGCTAACACACAGGAAAGAAACCAAATATGCTGAGAAAAACTCAAAATCCTGCTACTAATACAAATCCTGCTCTCTGTGCTCTCGCTGACACTTTAAACAGTGGAAGACTCAAGTGTTATGATACCCGTCAGCTCTGCTCCACATTTCCTCACTCAGCTAGCATCGACTTGTGCACCGCCGTGGTGTTTTCATTCACAAAAAGTAATTTTCCAATCCCCAGCTGTGGAACAAAAGAGATTATTCACGTTAGTCTCGTGGATTCACGCACACATACGTACATTACAAACTGCACTGTGGCAGCAACTTAGAGGAGCCTCAGGCAAATCCCGGAACTTTGAAAATCTGTGTTTTCTTCCTCTCTTGCCAGCTATCCTTCTCTGTAATTTGAGTCTTAATTAATGGTATGTTTAAGTACCTCAACTGCTCGTATTCATACTTTCTAACTCTCACACATTTCAAGAAAGTCTTTCCTTAATTCTGCCATGCACCCAAGCAGATTCTGACTCGTTTCACATTTCACATCCTCACACATCTTTTTTCTATTTTACACGTTCTCTCTCAATAGAGGGTGAGACAGTGAAAACCAGTTAGCTCAGATTCCACTATGACTGTTTCTGTAGTCACTGAACTTCTGGGTGGGGCTGGCGGGAAGGGAAAGTAACTGCGTGAGCGAGAACAGTTATAATAAACACATTTTTGTGGGACCCTCCCACTGCTCCTGCAGGGCAGCAGAGATCAAACCTTAACCAGAAAACAAAAACTGTGGATGCATGTTGTGTCTGCAGTCAGTTATAATTTTTTGCAATTCAGTTCTTTGAAATGTACCTTTTTGGCAGCGGCTTGCAAATTTTTATCATTCCATAAGTTGTAGAGGAACAGGGAAGCTGCTTTGCTGCCTTTGGGGAATGACCTTGGTCAGAGGGACAGAGGAAGAAAATAAGATCACTTAGTCACTGAAGATAACACCAGCACAAATGATATTTCGGACTCTTTGCCAGCAAAAGACAAAAGTGGCAGATTTTCGTATCAAAATAAGCCCTGACAACAAGCCACTTGATGAAAAAATTAGTGCCATTGAGAAAAAAATTTTTTGTGAATGACTGTATGTTGTTTGCAGTGACACGAAAGGGTTCGCTATTTAGGAGACAGTTTCGCTTTATTCCACCAGTTGTTTTTTAATGTTCAAAGATATCTGTTGTCCCATCAATACAGCTGTGGAAAAAAGAGAAACAGCAAGATCTTATCCGGAAAGAGATTGTGAAGTCTCAAAAAAGATAAGATCAAAGGTAACTGTCATGATTTACCGCAAAGATAAATACCACTGATGAGGCTTTTCCACTGGCTAGTTGTGCAACATCGTGCCTCAGACAGACTGCATCTGGAGCGGCAATAACTCTCAAATCCTGCTGCATCTTGTGCACTGCAGAACAACCTTTAACAACCCCACTTCGACTCACATCTGTGTATGAGACCATAGAGAATGATGTTTGAAAAAACTCTCTGTATATTTGTAGCTTCGAACTAAAGCTCCCCTGGTTTAAAGTCATTTTTCTCCTGCATCCTTGCCTGTACCTTCATTACGTTCGCTTTGAGCTGTAGGAGTCGGGAGTCGATCTGATTTTGCTGATTCAGGATAAAAGCCCTAAGATAACAAAGTAGCAGTGGACCCGTTATTGGAGTGAATATATTTGAAATAACATGGGGTTCAGGGGGAATTCGTGGAGGTTTATGAGTATTTGTGAGTACTGCCAGGAGAAAGAGCAGAAACACCACTTTGGATCGTTAGAGCTCCAAAATCCTTAGCTTTCCTCTGACAACTAAAAAAAACAAAAACATTTTCATTCTGTAGGTAAAAAATAACGACTGAAATTTACTGATACAATCTAGCCGCAGGTGTGTATGATAAAGCCCCATAGAGGTAAACGGAACGAAATAACCCTTATAGAGCCACGTCCACACGCACAGAAGTCAGGGCCCCAAATTTCCAATGCAGATATGCTACTGCATCTCAAATATTCTGCATTTATTTAATGCAATATTAAACATTTCTAGCCTTTTTTGTTTTAATTATAATTATTATGGTTTACACACCTAAAAAACAAATATTCTAATGTTTTGAGGCTTGCTTTTTTTTTTTCTTTCTATTATTTGAGGGCTTTGATTTAAGAAAATGCTTGAAACATGTTAGTTTTCGTGCAAAGAAACTAGTAAATATTCAGGGTTCACTCTGGTAAATAACTAATAATATAAATAAAAAAATCATGATATTCCAATTCTTTCAAATGAACTAATAAATAATTAAAATTTACCCATTCTCGCTGAGGTCAGCCATTGATGACACCAGTTGTTTAGTAATGAACTTCTTGCTCATCTCAGTGTTTGCCAACATCAGAGTCATTGCAGTGTCACAAGCTGTCACTATGGTGTCGTCAGAGTTTCCCATCTCTTTAGGGCTTAAGGAGAGGAGGCCGGTGAGCTCAGGCAGCAACTGCTTGGCTAAAAAAAACATAAAAAAAAACAAAAAATGAATCAATTTAATGTGGATTGCACGTGCGTCAACGTTTCAAACTTCACTTTACCCATGGAAGTCTGCACACAGCTGTTCCGAGACAGGTTCCCCAGCAGGAACATAGTAGCCTTCTGCACACTGGGGTTACGGGACTTTAAATGAGGGGACACGTGTGCCAGAGCCCCCAACTTCTGGACTAAAATCTGGCTCATAGTTTTCGACCCCTGTATGAGAAGCAAAAAAAAAAAAAAAATGATCTCACACATTACTACTGCAGGTCATATTTTTTTTAGAATAATTGCATTGTGATATTAAATTGACCTTTTACATGCCTCCCTTTTTCCTTTCCTACTCCTAAACCTCCTTTAACACCCACACACAAAACAGTACTCCAACAGTTTTCTTCTTTGTGCTCACCGGGCCCTTGTTGGCAGTGAGGTTCTGCAGGGCACCACACGACACTTCCAGGGTGGCGTCTTTCTGTGATAAGCTCAGTAGAGACAGGTAGGCCTGCATAATTGAGGGTTGGCACAACCAATTCACACCGGATGTGGTGCTATCTTCTGGCATTGCCCGAGTCATGTCAAATGAAAACTGGGAAGACAGCATGAGAGAGACATGAAGAGCGGGGGGGTTGGTAGTGGTTAGATCATAATGGAGCAAACCAACAGAGATGGGTGTATGGTCGTTGATCCCTACCTCTTTTTGAGCCTTGCTGCTCTTGGGGCTGAAGCATCCAATTGTGGGGCTTTTCTTACTCCCAAGTTGGCCATTTGGTATGTATTTCTTGAAGCATTCAGGGTTCTCGGCCTCCAGCTGGTAGGTCAGGTTATGGAGGATGCATGTACAGTTCTCCACAGACTAGAAGAGGCATGAAAAAATGAACTATAGTCTTGACCTTCACATATTTCACACAAATAATACATTTAAGGTAACAAAGATCCATTGTCTGAAACACATGCTATAAATGTGCAAAAATGGCAAGGGTGTTAAAAGAGAAACCTAAGATAATATGGTTCTTGTTTGCAAGATTCCAAATTCAAAAATAAAATGACCACAATACACCTCACATTTACTGCCACCTAAAAGGAAGACCCCATTATTGGTTATTGGACTGGTTGTACAGCAGATACGATCATTCATCACAATGAAATTCACATTAATGTTGTACTCCTGTGAGGTTCAGCTAATGTGTTTGCTGGTTCACTCTCACCGTGACTGGGACACTTAATAAAATAGAACCATCATTGACATTAATAAGTCCTTTTATCTTTTTATGGGTGGAAAGTCAAAAAGTCTGCTATACAATAAGTGCTTCGGCTCCTGTCTCATCCAACTGCACATCTGGAGCTCAAGGGCAAACACCAATCTCTATGGATTTTCTCTGATGTGAACCTAAAGATGAGTGTAGAAAATAATAAGAAAAAAGTAACTAAAATGAGAAAAGCCGAGCTCAGCTCGAATGGGCTCCATAGCCTAACACGACTGAAAACCAAACTGGGAGCAGACACAACCTCTGAAAAAGATGGAAACCAGTTTGATAATATTAAGTACAGAGATACGGCTCCAGTAAAATCTTTAAATAATCTACAAAGTCCCAAAGACAAGCTGATTAATGCAAATAAGTTTAAGTAAATTCAGTTTGAATAACAATATTATCCTTAAACATAATGAAATTATTAAAAAAAAAAAAACAAAGAAATGAAGCTAGACACACACGTTATGTAACTATTATAGCATCGACGTGCATAAAGAGCAGGAAAAGAGAACACACACAACCAAACATCAATCATACTCCTCTATGTCATTGAAAGGACGCCTGTGTAAACCATAGTTTAGAGTTCAGACATGTCCACACCCAAACATGTAGCCAACTAAATATAGACACATACTGGCCTGCATATATTTTTTTGTGCAGGCTGATGGACTAACATACATTTTAGACGTGTGTATATATGATAAAGTCTTCTGCTATTTTATGCTTTTTTGTTGTTTTTTTTAAATCAATAGTCCAAAGACAGCCAGTTAACCATGAAATGAGACAGAAAAACAAATCAATAAATCCTCATATGTGTGAAAATTTGAAGAAATAACTTTGCATTAAACTATTAATCTATCATCAAACAATTTTAAACTCAATTAAACGTATTGAATAGCTGATTGATAACTGAGCTCAACACCAACAACTTCACCCATAGTGATGATGGCTGTGGTGTAGAGGGGACTAGAGGAACTTTGACTCTGCATTGAAAGTACCTTTATATGTTAAAGTACCTTTATTTTTCCTATAGTGGCCTATGTAAGGACAAGAAATAATATGTTGTGATAATAAATATGTCTGCTGGACAGAGCCTTTAAGTTAACAATGGACAAAGGTCGTGATGATAGAGACAGGTTACCTTGTCATCAGGAGTTTCCTCTGCCACGCAGGACTGGATGTAACTCACAAGGGAATCAATGAGGCCTTTGCACTCTCTCATTGCCTTCCTCGCCTTCTGTTTGCCACAGCTCAGATTCCTAGACACAATACAATCATTCATTTAAACCCACGTAGAAACACTTACTGCACATGTAATATGTATGCACAGCAAACATACATACTACATGTGCAGTATGTATGCACAGCAAATGTACATACTACATGTACATACTATATGTGTACCTGGGCAGTGTTGTTTTTGGCCTTAATAAGTTGGACTTATTCGGCTTTACAAGGGACTTAAAAAGTCCCTTATAAAGTTTTAATTAGCTGCCGAAATCAATAACTGCTTATTCCGAAGACGAAGATATGGGACATAGTGATGGTATGTGTGCAGCAAGCATTTTGACTAGAGTTCTGATTAACTTCAATAACTTCAATGAGTTGGATCTTGTGGCTCATTACTGGCACATTGGGTGAGACTGGGTTGAAATCCACTGAAGAAATGTCAGCTGTCCATCAAGTTTCCAAGTCTAACACGACAACTATGTCTTCTCTGACTGGTACATTTGCTATTAATTTCAAAATTAAAATTTTGTAATTTTCTGGCAAAGTCTTGACAATAATATCAAACATCAAAATGCTTGGATCCTCACCGCAAGCACCCTGTGGCGTTGTAGAAGACGTCAGGGTGTATGTTGTTGGTCGTGATGCTGTCTGACCAGCAGGTGAATGGCACCACCACATTCTCCGTCAGGGCCGGCAGTGCTGTAGCTATTAGTTCCTCTTTAATCTCATCGACAGATGACATGTTCCATAGCAGGCCTTTACAAAACACTTCACCGTTTAGGAATAAGAAGACAAATGCTGACCGAAAATTTGAAAGTGTCTAAATAGAAAAATTCCTACCAGTGATTTGTTTCTGGGTCTCAGTAGAATCTGTCTCTTTCAGTAGCTGAAGGGCCTTAGCAATGCCACCACAGTGCTGGACTTCCAGCTTGTTGTATTGGTGCTTGAACACCAGGTTCCTCAGAGCCCCAACAGCAGCCTGGCTCACCCCAGGGTTGGAGCTCCGCAGCATCGACACCAGCATGGGGATTCCTCCCAACATCAGAACCTATGACAGACATGCAGAAAGAAAGCACGGTGAAGACCTACGTTCTTCTTGAGCCAGTGAGTTCACACCATTATAGGTGGTTACAAATAGAATAATAGCCAAGTGTCTTTATGGTAACTGCTGTCTCCTCCCTTTCCTCAGGGGCAGGTCATGCAAAGGTCTTCACAGGCTGCATGAACGCCTGTATCAGAGCTGGAAGACAATCCTAACACAAACAAGGTGTGGCACATGTTTGCAGGGTGCGTTTTCACACGCCTATTTACAGTGTGCTAGTGCATGCTCAAACCTCCTGTTTGGTGCTTTCCTCTTTGAACGTGGCGTGCTGGATGAAGGTGGCTCCACACTGTTGGTAATTTTCTTCAGGGTGAGACAAGTACTCCACGGCCTCCCTCAGGGTCAGGTCTAACGTGGCCTCTGTACTGTTCACCCTGCAGCCATGGGCACAGAGATGTTAGAGAGACCACGTATAAGGAGACGCTTCACTTGACTGATACCAATATATGAATAGACAACGTGGATATAATTTAATCTAATAGATGCCTTTGAAGCATTTAAAAGATTCTTAGATTATACCTGAGTAAAATCTACCATTTAAAGTCAACCCTTTGTTAGTGCCTAAAAATGTGAAAAAGCAAGTGGACTCACGCTGACTGCTGCTCTACATTGGAAGCTTTGATGGTTCCCATCTTGCCCTCACTTTGAGACTGGGCCGACACGATCACAGACTTCTGAGTGGTGGTCTTCTGAGTGCCATTGGTCATAGAATAGTTACCTTGTCTATTCACTTGAGAGTTGATTGACTGTTGGCTTTGCACCGCCTTCCCTTTGGCTCTCTGAAAAAGGAACAATTCATATTGCTTATAAAGGTTTTTTATTGTTTGTTTAGGGGATTGGTTTCCCACAAAAAAAAAAAAAAAAAAAAAAAAAACACATGAAAATGTTTAGGTACTTCAGGGACAAATAACAGTTTACCATAACAGGTGCAGGAGCCAAGGCAGAGTTGCTGCTACTGCTTTTCAGCTCATTGGGACCACTGGACCAGACGGAGGCATTGATTTGCTTTTCCCACATGCCTGAGGTGCTGTGATGTCTTTCTGTTACAGTTTTACAGGATGCAGTACGCCTCTGAGTATTGAACTAAAAAGAAAAAAAGTGCATGAGGTTCATTTACAAGAGCATACACACTATTTTAATCATAATGGATTGGAAAATGCAGAATTTTAGAAACTGGCATTAACCATTTGTGGGAAACACGCTTAACTGACAGAGATAAAACGACTAATAGGAACACTATTATCTACGAAATCACAACATTATGAGGCGCCTCTGTAACAAAACTCCTGGGCACAAAAATATGAACACCTTTCCTGCTCCTCCTATTCTTCAATTTATGTTTTAAAGCAACAGAGGGCACCAAACCAAAGGAACATAATATCTGTCATTGGAAACTGGCTCAAGCAGTGGTGCTTTTAGACTGACGGTGCAGTTGAGCAGTTTCTTACAGGGGATCATTGTGTGTGTACAACGCCTGAGCAAACCATAACAGAAACAGAACATGCCTCTTTGCCAATGCTTTAAGGATTAGTCATTTGCACAATTAAATGTTTGTTTCATCTTGGCTTCATTGGAAAAGGACAACAAAAGAACATTTTATTCAGAAGTTACAAACACTGAAAGGAATTAAGGCAGGAGTGTGCCCGGTGTGCCAAGTTGAGTGAAAATGAAAAACAGCATTTATCGTTTGGTGTGGCTGGTGGAAAGTATTGATTCATCCACTCACTGGATTTCATTGGAGTTAAGAAAATTAAATCTTGCTTGGATGATTTGACAGGATTATTTTTTTTGTTTAAAATGATTGCAGCATTGGGTGCAATGCAATGACTCGTCTTGCCTATAATGCTGAACCATTGACACGTGCATTTTACACAGCTTCAAACCGATGTGGTCCTGGAGGCTCTTTTTCCAATTTTTTATAAAATCGATGCCTGTTGCGATATGTACATTTTTTTTCAGTTAATTAACGGTGATTATACAGGCAGGTGGGACATGTGCCTGTCAGGTCAAGTAACAATGCTGCACCTCTTTTCTTGTTACCAAAAAATTACAGCATTGCAGCTGAAAAACTCATTAACTAACTATTTTCACAATTAAATCACTGCAGCTGGCACCTTGACGTTCGCCGAGGGAAATGTATCAGGACGGGATGTGACTATATAAGGAAGCAGGTGAAACCGACACACACTGAAGGTTCTATGCACTGACTCTCTCTGGCACTTCAAAACAGTCACTCAGTTACCAGCTTTTTGTCAACCCTGCCACTTAGCAGCTAAAGCACAATGGAGGCATGGTCTGCCAGCAACACCTCTGACAAGAACTGACAGAGAGTTTACTCTCAAAGTGTAACTGAAGCCAGACTGAACCTGACATCAGAGGCTGGAAAGACACATTCGGGAGAGAAAATTAAAGCAGCACATAATAGCAGGATGCTTCTCTGTTTTATTGGGAAGAAATTGAAAAATATAACCGTCTATACTGCATTGTTATTGCTGTAATTTGGATATGAAACATGTAAGAGCAGAAACGGAATAACTGAGAGCATGAGAGATGATGACTGAGAAGGCACACTGGCAACATTTTATATCGTGTTAACGTTCTTTATTTTTTTCTTTCTTTCATTTCTTTAACTTTCATATATTCTACATTCATTACAGGTTTTCTTGTTTAAATGTTTATAATCATAGCCTACAGCTAAAAAAAAAACACATTCGAAAGTATTTGAATATTTTACTGTAACTGTATAAGCTTTAATTATCTAAATTTTGTAAAGTTTGTTAGACTTTTGTGAATATTGGAAAACGGTGACCCTTCTGCAACTGACTGGCTGTGTCTGGGGTGAACTGCAAGCGACCAAAGTAGAGAAAGGTAGGAAAAACACTGACTGTACAAACATTTGTTTAAGTGTCTTAATAGTTACTGAGTCAGAAACACACAGGTGTTTCATTCTACAATACGTATCTACTCCATACCACCAGACACTCGCAATAACTTTTTAACACTTACTGGTGAAAGGCTGATTTATTTTTGACATTCTGAATGACCAAAGCTGTTGCATTGTACAGCTCTGTAAAGCCCTGTGACCGAATTCCATACAGGTATCATTTTCAACAAGGGAAAGGGTTAGGATTGAAAAATACCATACTTATGCTCAATGTCAGTAAGCCAAAACTGAGCAAGATCACTTGATTTCTGATTTTTAGAGTTTCTGATGTGACATTAGATGGCAACAGCCCATCAAAAAAAAATCTGCATTTAACATGGCAGTGTTGTGACAAAAAGTTTCAAAAGTTTCCATTTCCAGACCTCTGAAGCGCCATCATCAATAGAAGAACGGTCAAAATGCAAAAATAGTTTATCGTTCTCTGTTGAATTTGCTTTTGTGTAAACAGCTCCTTAGTAGCTGAGCTGTAAACTTCAAAACTTCAAAATAAAGAAAGCTAGACACTTCAGCCAAATGATGGCCTCCTTCATTTCATTGATATTTCCTTGGACTTCATATTTATAGCTCAGCTTCCATATGCCAATTGAACACCTCCAGACCTTTTATCTGCTTCATTTGTCTTGAAGTAATGAGGGAACGGATCACACATGGCCATGAAACTGCTTGTCAGTAAACTGTCCAAATACTTTTGACCCCGAGAAAATGGAGGTACTCTCCATAAAATAGCTTTAATTTCTAAATGGTGAATACCATATTTTTTGCAAAACCTCTTAAATTAAAGCTGAACATCTGCACTTCGATCACATTGTGATTGGTCTGTCCATTGTGGTGGTGAATATGCGGCAAAATGATAAAACTGTCATTGTCCAAATAATTCTGGACCTAACCGTACATGCTTTAGTGTATGTAAAATCAAAGTGCATCATAATGAGACTATAAAACAGAACAGTGAACTTGTACTAGCAAAGCTAAAGCAAGGCACCTATTTTACAAGTCAGCGTCTTCATTTTTCTTATGGAATTTAAATAAGATGGCAACAACAACTAAATCATCGACAAACACAGATATTATGAAGTGATAACGAGCCTCCATCAACATATCAACAAGCTCCCTCGACATGTCTCAACCCGCTCATAAGTTCTGGTCAGAACCACACTAATGAGATCAAATTACATTCAACACACTCTTGTCCAACTTCAACAACGTCTGCTTACCCTGCTGCAAGACGTACTAATTGTTATTATTGTTTATTTTTAAGAATGCTTTCCGTGTCAGACACACCCAAGCAGAGCACTCCCTTGGGAATAAATTATAGGAGGATAATAGGTAACTGAGACAGTTGACTGACAAATGATTTCAGTATGCCCCATCCCTTTAGGATTCAACACACTCTCACAGGCCCTCGAGATATGTAGTGAAACTGACAAGACAGAAGATAAAACAAGCGGAAAAATAAGGCAAAAGCATGTCATTTATGACTGTATATAGTGGGTGAGGACGCCGTGCCACAGACCATTTCATATTGCTTTGTAATGCAGTATTTTTCGAGCGCATCTTTGGTTTAACTCAATTAAAAAAGCTAAACAAGTAACAATATATCGGCCGGTGATGAAATCTATTCACCCCAAATCTATTTTCCTTCCTCTTTTCTAGGTCAAAATCTGTCCAAACGGCTGTGTTTCTGCCCGTTCCCGTGTGTCAGTTCAATTCCATCAACAAATGTTTGACAAGTGCTTGCATGATACTACTCCCCGATGCACGGCTGCCAAACATCTCTCTTCAATTAGTCACTGTTCAGAACACGGTCAATTTTCAGTAAAGTCACCTGAAAAATGAACGGGACCAGAATGAAAGTGCTACAATGGATTTGTTTTCACAGGTATTAAGTAAACATGAAATCAATTGAAATTCATCACAAACACCCTGCTCAAAAGAGAAAAAGTCAAAACGTATTTTAAAGAAATAGATGTAATCATTTCCAAAATTCCCAACATGTATTCATCTCATGAAAATGTATACTTCAAGCCACATTTTGTGGGCGTTTAGCCTTTGAAAAAAAAAAAAAAATCATTACTGCTGTCACAAAAAAGTTTGCTCTCCGGCTCACTGCTCACAAGTGACGAATGCATCCGGATGAACAATGCGCTCAACAAAAACAAAAAACAAAAAAAAACATGTAGCTACAGTGGCTGGAACCAATGGATAAACTGGCGAGACCGCAGAGTTGCTTATTTTGATGTGGTTGCGTAAAACGAGGCTCAGATGTGCAGCTTGTTAACGTTAGAGTATTGTCTGATGAGGAGTAATGAGAAACGGTAAGATTCCCTAATTCTCTGAGAACATATTACTTTAGATTAGATTTAGGTGGCACGCGTGTGGCTATGCGGCTGGTTCCTACACGCCTTCGCCTGCTTTACTCTGTAAATGCTCTGTTACTGTTTGGACACACTTGGACTCTCACAAATACAATCGCTGACACCTTCTTTAAGCACATTATATCACTGATGCAGACTAGTTAATATAAAAACATTTGCCCAGTCTACAATATCTCACTTTATTTGGGGTTTTTTTGTTTGTTTTTTTTTTTTTTTTTGGTCGACAATCATATGGCGAGCCCCAGAAAACCTCACAGCCCACATGGGGGTCAGGACACATTTATAAACTTAAAAATTAAAACGCATCAATAACAGAGAAATATATAGCATCTGTGACTAGCAAAATTTGATCCCTCAGTGAGGCTGTAAATGGGAATACAGTTTGTTCTCTCAGCATCTGCGCAACAACAGAGCGAGGCTGTTAAATAACAGAAGCTATTACCAATTTGTTGTAGCCGGCCGTCTTAGTGGAGCTGTGGCGGCTGAAGGCGCCATTTGGTTGGGTTGAAGAAAACTTGAATGATCCAAATTCCCCCACTGCCCAACCCTGTGAAGTGGGGCCTGTTAAAAGAGGAAAAGTATAAGAATTGAAATAAACCAGGGTATAAATAATCCAGGGTCGACTGTTTTACCCTTAAGATTTTATAGGGGGCATAGATAAAAACAACCCAGACAGTCATGGTAACATTAATTCAATGAACTAGGGAGAATTAGGGATTTTATGGAGGGAAAAAAAAAGTCATAGCCATATATTGGCTGATATCTATCTGTTTTAGCAGAGACTGCACCAATCCCTCACATGCAAGGTTTTTTAAACGGCCTGACAATAGCCATTACTGTCCAAAGTAACAACAGTGCACGGAAACAGTCATAAATAACTTAAAAATATTAAACTTATTAAACCAAAAGTGTAAAACATACATACAACATCTGTTATAGAAGCAAAATCAGGGCATCTGCGTGTGACTAACAATACACTGTCAATACACAATATTAACGTTGATACTGATACTGATGGGACATGCTAATTATCACAATGTAATATTTGGTTTTCAAAAAAACCTCAAACACGAATATGACAATATCATTACACATGTAAAATGCTATAATGACTGCGATCCTTCAGTCAGACATAATGACAAACATGTCGGTCAATAAGCAGACCAGGCGTTGAACTTTGTGCGTGACCTGCAGGGAAAGTCAGCCTTTACACGTAGCCAGCACGTTGCCCGATGAGTCGTGAGAACATAAGACTCCATGCTGTTTTATTGCAAAAATATATCACGCTGTGACTTTACCATTTTAGGATTATAGTTGTCAACATTATGGCCTATGAACACGAACCTGTGTAGGAATAGAAGAATTCAAGGATTACTGTCCCAAAAACACACATTTCTGTG
>KV751391.1:639292-663528 GCA_001698575.1 Mola mola
CTTCCAGCGGGGTGCAGGCAAAAATAAGGGAATTACTCCCAAACCAGTGGTTCCCAACCCGACCCAACCCAAACACCCACAACCACAAGTACACAAACACTTGGATCTAAAGAAAGCTGAGTCCCAACCCATACTGGTTCTGAGTGAGGACAAAAAAAAACCAAAACAACAACACGTCTCTCTGAGTAGTTTCATATACAGGCTGTTGTATAAATGCTCCTGTAAATGTGTGACAATCATTTTGATTAACGTGTGCAAATTTGACAGTGAGAGTGCACACAGCCCTGCAGACTCGCTACACGCTCATGAGCCTGGAACCCAAGTTGGGAACTTCTGAGATCAACTAAGAGAATCCCAATCTACTCATTCAACTTCAAGATTTGCTGGAAATGGCTTTCACATAATACTTTTAGTTTAGTGCAGCAAACGGTAACATTGTGATCACGCCAGATGCTAAGTAGTTAAGTAAACGTAAAGTTTTTATGTCATTGTGACCATCCCTGAACATTTGTGTGTGCATTACAAAAGCATTTTGCGTCATGGGTGGATTGGGGCTTCATCAGCAATGACACAAAAAAAGGCTTTAAATATTTTATGTTTAGTGTAGTGAATAGCCCTGTGATGAACTGGTGACCTGTGCAGGGTGTAGCCTGCGAAAAGAGGCTGGGACAGGCTCTCCAGCCCCCAGCAACCCTGAGGAGGATCAGTGGTGACAGACAACAGATGGATGGATGTAATGAAATATAACAAGATTTAACTTTATGAATAAAATAGAAAAAAAAAATAAACTCAAAAATGAAAATTTTAAACAATAGCCTAAGAGAAACGTTTTTGGTTTTTGTTTTGTTTTGTTTTTTGTATATTTAATTATCAGTATTTTTGTTTAGGTTTATTTTTTCCTCTTACATTTATCAAAAAAGTGAGTACTTTGATATTTTCGATATGCAGACGATATGCAAGTGAAACGTAAGGAATACTTTTCAAACAAATGTAAAGCTAGCAAGAGAAAAGTCAGGAGCTTTGAGAGTAGTTGGCTGAATAATGGACAGAATAAACTGAATTGTATCTTGGTGAACTCTGAGGACAAATGTGAGAGATCAACCTAAGGGCAGAGCAAAAAAAACAAAAAACAGGGGAAGAGGTGGGCAAAAATAGAACAGGATGATAAAGTAGATATGAGCAAATGCTCTCTGCATAACCACATCGTCTAAATTTGTGTTTTCCCACCACACCCTTTACAAGATACATTACAAGATAATAAATGATTGTCACGTTTGTAACGTACCTGTGATGTGTGCATTTACGTTTATGGCAAATGAAGTTGGCCTGGCTGCAGATACAATCAAATGTAGATCTACAATTAATTAGGATGAAAGCGGGAGGTAGAAATTAGTCCAGCGAGTTTAATCTAGTGAGTGTACATTCTTTCAGGCAGATTAGACTCAAATCAGGCTGTGTTATTCGATTAGACTTGTCTGAAGGGCAGAATGGCAAAAAACAGACAAATCTCATGGCATTTGAATTCAGATGGAACAGATTAAGAGCGAGCATGTCATATCAAACTTCAATCACTGTTGGTAAGTGAGATAGGGGCACCCTGTGAAATTCTTGCTGTGTTCCAATACTGTCTGGATACGGGCATGCGCATGTGTTGAGAACCACGCCCAACCTGAGGCTTTTGTGTGTGCGTGTGTCACTACTCAACACTGGAAGATTTGGCAGTATGGTATTTATCAAGCCCTTTCAGACAGATGATACTCTGAGTAATGTCTGCCCACAAAGAACTGTGGGTAAGGAAGTGAACACTACGGATTTACAGGTTGTTCCAAATGTCCACAATGTCACAGGACAGCCACTATCAAGGCAAAAATCCTTTTGAATCTGAAGCACATTTTCCGCAGTCACAGGAGCGAGGAAACTGCAACATGCCTGACATGGACAATCATTGATTAGACTCAGCTGAAAATAGTTCCCTCTGTGTTTAAACCACCTTTAAAGGTCACCGAATAAGGTCTGTTGTCGCCACCCCTCAAGAGAATGGATGCAGACAGAAGGGATGTGAAGTTACACGTGAGCGTGACCTAATTTGTGTTGGCAACCTGCCATGCATTGCAAACACACTGTATATGCACAGCGTGCTGTAGAAGTTTTGAGGCTTCTGAAAAGATTTGAACACTTAGATGGATTTACAGGTATACATACCCACACATCATTGGGTCTGTAATATGAGAGGAGAACAGAAGCTATGTCGGTGATTGAGGTCAACTTTTGCACTGCAGAAGTTGTGCAATATTGTGGCACATATATGGATGGATAGATATGTAGTAGATTTGACACAAAGTTTGCTTTAATGCCTAGAATTTTTATGTTTCATATCAGTTTTTTCATTAATATGAAAATCAACACATGGATGTTTACTTTTCATTTGAGTCTGAAACATTTATAACTTTTTACACCTTATAGAATCCCCATGTTACTTTTCTACTATATATTACTATACTTTAAAATGTATAGAGATCAACAACTGGTTTCCTTTTCCTCACACCTCACTTAAATGAAGCCAATATATTCTCTATAAAGGCTCTGTTATTTTTGCACTGGTGGCATCATTTGGAGCAAAAGCCTGCAGAGTAATGCTGGGTATCCAGTTATCATTCTAGCACCCACCCAGTGTTGAGTTGTGAGCAGTGCTTAGCTGTCAATGCCATTTTAGCATTTTTTTTTTTTTTGACATAAATCATTTTAGGGGTAAAATCTATTGCCGATTTCTTGCATACTAGAGGTTTGTTTCATGGCTTTAGTACAACCAAACGAAAGGTGGTGATCAAGTTGTGCTGACTTCACTTTAGGGGAGCTTTTGTATGATTTTTTTTTTTTTTTTTTTTAAAGTCAGTGGCAAATCAGCATTGTGCAAATTAATACCAGCAACACCAGTATGGGTATTTAAATGTGACGGGAAGAATAGGTTTATGTGGGTTTGACCATTGAAGTGCTCCATCCCACCAGTCTATGAACGTGTTAAACCATGGACTTCTGGATTATTGATGCAACAGCACCATCTAGGGGAGCAAAAAAGAACTGCAATCTAGGCGTCTTGGAAAAGTATCTATTTTACAGTGGTCAATAATTTGACTTAATGAAGCGATTGAATCTTTTTCACGTTAATTTAACATTGTGAAAAATTACCAAACACTCGTGAATAATTTTTTTGTGTGCCTACGGCACATATTTTGAATTGTGAGGGTGAGTACTCAAAGTGAAGCTGCTAAATTCAGACATCAAATAACATGCTTTTTGTACACGAATGTGTTTAAAAAAAATATTTGGACCAGTCTGTATATCATTTTGATAGTAGTACCCAAGAGATTAGTACACAATACTGACTTTTATTACTCAATGATAATACAGAATTTGAGCTACTGCACTAAAAGTTAGCATGAAGACTCGTAAAGGCTAAGCAGTTGCAAACAATGTGACTTTATTGGTATAGCATACAGGCAAAGTATTCTGTCACTGAGCACACTTGACCAAAGGAGTGATGAGGCACAGCCAACAACACAGACAGGAAAAATCAAATAATTGTGGCTGATCCCACAGCAAATATGCTCAAAAACAAACAAACCAGCTGGTTCCTATTTTAATGATCAAGACAAAATATTGTCCTCTTTTACAGGATTAAAGATAACCCTGCCATGGGAAGGTATTTTGTGGTAAAAATGACACTATAAAAATACGCTGGTAGCCAGGTGTACCAGAACAAAAGAAAAATATGATTGATATTTTGCTAGTGTTATCAGACAAAACTCTACCCCAGTGCACTGTGGGTGACCACCGTGTGGTCTGTACCATACATCATTTTACATACATCTAAAAAAGACACAACCACAACACCCATCATATGACATTTAGAGTAACACACGGTGTGGCGATAAAATACAAAAGTTGTTCATTTTTGAAAAAAAAAAAAAAAGATGATTTTTATACCTTGTTTTGGCTTACTAGAAGTACCATTACAAGTGTAGTGTACAACCTATACATCAGTGCTCCTAAGGTTAAGGATTTATGAACCAAAGCACATTCTTATCCCAACTCATGTGGAGGTAGAAACACTGCAGCAAGCCCACGCAGTCACTTAATAAAATGATCTTGTCAATGCTGTAAAGACATTTGTTTCACTAAAACTATTGATATCAAAGAGTGACCTGGCTTTGAATGATTTTGCTTACGAAAGACAAGTGAGCCAAACTCGAACACCTCCTTGAGATTTGATCCAAACTGTGTACTGCTGGAAAACCTTACACAAAACGCTGCTAAAGGATGACTCTCCTCACACTTTTGACAAGTTTTACCAAATATAAATACAAATTTCACATCTTTACATGTAGTGCATCACATTCTGATAAGAGGCACACTCAAACTTTCTGTCAGCTGATCCTTGGAGTTTTGACTAAACTAAGTGGACGTCACAATTCCACACTAAGCAGTAACGGAGGAAACGCCATTAGAGGCTCATTCAATTCCTACCTTGAAGAGACACAATAGATTGTAGAGGAAATCGTCAGTGTGGCAGAGTTATGTTAACACTGATCAAATCTGTTTACTAATCTATATTCAAACTTGTCTCACATCAGTCACACCTATAATGTGAATGCATATGCTCAAAAAATTCCCTGCAAGTGAATTACATGATGCATATTTTGGAGGAAAATCAAAAATTAAACGGTAGTTTAGCCCTTTCACTTGTTTCTTGCATCACAGCACTTGCTCATTAGTATGCCAACAAGGACTTCATGTTCTTTAATTCTGAGTTTTACTTTAGAGTTTAAGTCATTTGATGTTGTTGGGTGTGTGCATGGTTTGATGGAAACAACAGGTGTGACTACAGTGTGACTGTGGGTCTATTAAAAACAAGTGTGTGTGTGTTTGGAGAAGCAGTGATGTGCTGGAGCTGGAAATAGTGTTTATAATGTATGTATCAGAAAGTTTCTGAAGAGTCTTTGCAGGCACTCTTTGCAATGCTAGTCGTTAACTAATCGATAAACATGATACTGTGCTCCGTGCTCACTCGTGGACACTTCAAATACAAAGGCGATGCACAGCAGAGTCTCCTGAGTTTCTCTGTTGGACACCACCTGGTGAGAGACAAGGGGAAAAGAAGTAAATATCTGATACATTGTCACATAGATGCACTTGCACACATACCTGCAGGATGGTGAAGTTCTCTAGTACGCTGTTCATCATGTATTTCTCTGGCAGGTGTTTGAGTTTGTGGATAAAGTTGATCATATATTCACACATGGGCGAACGATGGATGCGGAACACATACTTTCCTCCATCTAAATGTGCATATTCAGTCTGAAAGGCAGGAATCAGCGCATGTGCAGCACAATTAAAACACATGTTAATATGGTTGAATAGGAAACACTTCACACACGTGTTGGGGAAAATATTTTCTCACCTCAACCTTCTCTACCACCTGTTTGCCAAAGGAGCAGACCTTCGTAGAGACACTGATGGTGATGTTTTCTGTTCCGCTGTACTGGCTGCTCACTCCATAGAACACGCCAGAACCCTCCTCAATGTCGCTGCTCAGGTCCGCCTGAAAATGGGACAATATGAATGTTATTTTGTTTTTTGTTGTTTTTGCAAACAAGGATTCATGTAGGCAGTGTGGCACACAGCCCATCCAAGCGTTTGCCACTATTCTATTGATCAGTGGGTGAAGTAACAAAACATGAAATAAAGCACAAAAAGGCAGACAGGAAAAATACTAAACTCTAGCCAACATTAATGTAAACAGAGCCGAATCTGAAATGTTTGGCTCAGTTTTGCAGATGTTTTACGAGGAAAGAAATACATTCAACTGGTTATTTTAACTGAAGGATACAAACAATGTGTTTTTGTGATTTGTTATTAATGTAAACGACTTATTTCCAAGCTTTGTTTACAAAAACTAAACTAATTTAGTAGTAAAATACTGTAAAAACACGCAACTTGTAACAAAGACGTTCTCCCCTGGGTAAACCCTGGTTCCAGAATCATGTTGCCTTTGCTTCCCTCTTGTGGTGCAACAGATTATAACTTCAGCTATTAAAATTTAACATTGACTTAAATTAATTATAATGTACCGACTGTACCGACAGTTGATTGTAAAAATTAGGCCACATCTGTACAAAACTGTACAGATTCCAAACTCTTAATCACTGTCATCCTTTCCTGTGCACGCATATCAGTAGTCCTGGTTATTATCAGTGCGCCGGTTCACGCTGTTTGATTTGAGCAGTGCTCAGCGTGTAGGGCTGGAACATTCCTTGGTTTGGACTGCTGGTGTTGTATTAACGCAAAAATGAATAAAGTCTGTAATGAAAGTGACGTCTCCCTTGTCCTGTGACCTTTGTGGTGTGGATTGTGCTGTTTAAATTCCTACCTGAATCACTATTCTAATGAAGTGTGGATTTATCTTAAAAGGTCTCCAAAAACACACTGTAGCATGAAGTACCAAGCTTCTGAAACAGATACGATACTTTTTTGACAAAAAGTCTGACATTAAGTCATACAACACATCATCAACACTGTAAAAGACTTCTTTAGCGGCCAGTATATCATATTTTTTAATCATTAGTTGTGTTCAACACCCGGTGGTGAGAGACTCAGATTTTCAGATAATATTGCAACAGAACATTTGTTTTTCTCTTGGCTGGTCAGATTACTTGCACACAGCATTAGCACACTAAATTAGATAAGTCAGTCTGATCTGGATCATAAACTTTATACCAATCATAGAATGGTGTGGTCCTATCTCTCTCAATTATTTAAAAACTTCAATCAGTGGGAAGGTTGGTTTTGTGTACTGACCCAGAACTTGACAAGGAAGAATGCGTTGTGCGGCCCTTTTTCATACAGCTCCTTCAGGCCTCCTTTCTTCTCAGAGAACTTGTCGTAAATCTGCCTGACATCTATGGACTCCAACACGGGGTCATTATAGCTCGGGTTTGATGGGCCAATGTGTACAAAGAGGTGTTTATACTGTAAGGAGGAAGGAGAAATGATAGGAATGAAAGTAAACACTTGGTCTTGGCCAAGTTTTAAATTGTTACATTGTACAAAGAGGATATCTGCACCGTCTCTCTGTCTCTCTGGGTCTCTAAGAAAGCAGAGTACTCCAGGAGCCGTAGTTTGGATGAGGCAATGGTTCGATCTTGCCACACAGGAGCTGCTACAGCCGCAGGACGTGGCGGAGACAGCGGTTCGTAACCTGCCACACATTTAAACAATAAAAACACAATTACTATAACAATAATCAAGGCCGATTACAAAAACCAGTAAGCATACACTTACTTATGGGTGCAGGAACAGGAGCTGATAGTGTTGTGTATGGCGGTTGTGCAAAGGGCTTGATGCTATCAAAAGGAGAAACCCCAAAATGAACAACTGCACCAGCTCAAATATAAGACTCTCAAAGAAATGCCAGTGATACTTACTCCTGAGAGTGTCCAGGCTGTCCTGGCATAGGGCCGGGCCAAAACTAAACAGGGAAGGAAAGAAGGAGAAACAAAGATAGTATTACTCAGATTTTTAGTCAGACGTTAGGAAAGTACAGATGTGTGTTTGTGTCTCACTCTGACTGCTGGAGGGAATGGAGTCTGGGGTTTCATTACACTAGCAGAAACAATCTGAGCAGATGAGAGGTTGGCTACCGTCTGCAGAGCCTTGTCTTTGGAAACCTGGTCCTAAAGGAAAAGACAACGTAAAAGATAATAATGCTTCGCCTTGAAAAATGCAAATTTGAAGCGAACTTTCCAGAATCAGCCAACCTTCAAGACAAATTTAGAGAGCAAGCCAGCCAACATGTTACACAGTGTGATGTATAAAAAGTATTATATGACATGATGCACTAAGTAGTAGGGGAGACGGGAAAGATTGCAAAGCAAATAAAGGGGAATGCCAAAGCAGGAGGCACACAAAGTAGCAGAAAAGGGGAGCTAACTGGAGCCATCACCAGTATTTAACTACAACCACAAAAAAAAACAAAACAAAGAAGTAATGAGCAAAATTTTTTTTAAGTCTTGCATCGTGGACTAGCAAGTACCAGGTAATGTGATGCCAACCACAGAGCGTAAAGCCTGAAGCAAAAAACTGTAGTGGTAACCAAAACTTACCAAGTTCATGGCCTATGGCAAAGGAGACACACGATCAATTAGAAATAAAATCAGATGACAGAGTTACTGTTTAAGGGAATGAAGAAAAACATATTGCACACTACACTGAAGTGTCTATACCCTACCTTGTCGAACACACTCACACCAAGCCAAAAAATAATCTTCAATTGATAGAAGCTACATCCTAAAATCTGTTCTGTCTTTAATCTTATACTGATAGTATATAATAGGAAATATACTAGTCTGGATCTGGACAGGATACATTCCAAATGTACATAGAAAACTGAAAGTTAAATGCTATTATCAAAAAGAACCTTTAATACAGAACATAGCAAAAGTGTCTTAAACATAAAAGACATGGGGGAGAGGAAGTAGAGATCAGAAGTGATTTTAAAGAGGAAACGGAAATTTGTCAGACACATTAAACACTCCCTGTGTGTCTTTGTGTATGTAAGTTTGTGTAAATTACTACAGCCACACACATGCCCAAGTCACCCCAAATGGCAACATCATGCAATCTGTCCGAAGCCACAAGACTCATGAACTACGTACACTGATTGACTGCCATGCATTAAAACAGAACCATTTCTCACATATCATACACAAACTCATTCAAAACATCGGGACAGAAAGCGAGCTGGTTCTGTCTTCAAAGCATACAAGCAAAAGTTGCATGTTTTGCAAAGGCCAAGTTGTTGTTTCAAGTTCCCACAGCCACGAACCTAACCAGTACCATCTTCTATTCCCTGCTCCTGGTTAAACAATCACCTAAACTGACTCAAACTTGATTTGGAGTAATACTAACACATGCTTTAAGAACTTGCATTTACACATCACTAAATTGATATCAAGTGTCATGCTTCACCAGATAATTAGTTTTGTAGTCTCAACAACAGCCCCTGTGCCCATGACATTAAGTACATATCAACTAACTCAAAATGCACATACAGTAGTGTTCAAAATAATAGCAGTCCAATGTGACTAACCAGATTAATCCAGGTTTTTAGTATATTTTTTATTGCTACATGGCAAACAATTTACCAGTAGGTGCAGTAGATTCTCAGAAAACCAACAAGACCCAGCATTCATGATATGCACGCTCTTAAGGCTATGCAATTGGGCAATTAGTTGAAAGGGGTATGTTCAAAAAAATAGCTGTGTCTGCCGTTGACTTTACAAACTCAAAACTGTTTTGTACAAACTTTTTTGTTTCTAGGATTTAGCAATCCTGTGAATCACTAAACTAATATTTAGTTGTATGACCACAGTTTTTTATAACTGCTTCACATCTGTGTGGCATGGAGTCAACCAACATGTGGCACCTTTCAGCTGTTATTCCACTCCAAGATTCTTTAACAACATTCCACAATTCATTTACATTTCTCGGTTTTGCTTCAGAAACAACATTTTTGATGTCACCCCACAAATTCTCGATTGGATTAAGGTCCGGGGATTGGGCTGGCCACTCCATAACATTAATTTTGTTGGTTTGGAACCAAGATTTTGCTCGTTTACTAGTGTGTTTGGGGTCATTGTCTTGTTGAAACACCCATTTCAAGGGCATGTCCTCTTCAGCATAAGGCAACATGACCTCTTCAAGTATTTTGACATATGCAAACTGATCCATGATCCCTGGTATGCGATAAATAGGCCCAACACCATAGTAGGAGAAACATGCCCATATCATGATGCTTGCACCACCATGCTTCACTGTCTTCACTGTGTACTGTGGCTTGAATTCAGAGTTTGGCTCACAAACCGTCTGCAGCCCTTGGACCCAAAAAGAACAACTTTACACTCATCAGTCCACAAAATGTTCCTCCATTTCTCTTTAGGCCAGTTGATGTGTTCTTTGGCAAATTGTAACCTCTTCTGCACATGCCTTTTTTTTAACAGAGGGACTTTGCGGGGGATTCTTGTAAATAGATTAGCTTCACACAGACGTCTTCTAACTGTCACAGTACTTACAGGTAACTCCAGACTGTCTTTGATCATCCTGGAGCTGATCATTGGCTGAGCCTTTGCCATTCTGGTTATTCTTCGATCCATTTTGATGGTTGTCTTCCATTTTCTGCCACGTGTCTCTGGTTTTGCTCTCCATTTTAAGGCATTGGAGATCATTTTAGCTGAACAGCCTATAATTTTTTGCACCTCTTTATAAGTTTTCCCCTCTCCAATCAACTTTTTAATCAAAGTACGCTGTTCTTCTGAACAATGTCTTGAACGACCCATTTTCCTCAGGCTTTCAAAGAGAAATGCATGTTCAACAAGTGCCGGCTTCATCCTTAAATAGGGGCCACCTGATTCACACCTGTTTTTTCACAAAATTGATGACCTCACTGATTGAATGCCACACTGCTATTTTTTTGAACACACCCCTTTCAACTAATTGCCCAATTGCACAGCCTTAAGAGTGTGCATATCATGAATGCTGGGTCTTGTTGGTTTTCTGAGAATCTACTGCACCTACTGGTAAATTGTTTGCCATGTAGCAATAAAAAATATACTAAAAACCTGGATTAATCTGGTTAGTCACATTGGACTGCTATTATTTTGAACACTACTGTAGGTATAGAGCCTCCCCTCTTATGTGCTGTAAGTCCCGAACAGAGCAGCAGAAATCCAACAAACCGGTCTGTCAAAGACATATTTGAGATTCAGTTTGTTAAGCTGTATTCAGGCCACATGCAGGGCAAAGCAATTAGCACGGTAGTCAGTGAGCATGTGTACCTTGAGCTTAGACTGAATCTCACGCGACTTTCTCTTAGCCAAGACTTGCAGGTGACTAGAGACCTGACGAAATACAGGATGAAGAAAAGGCAAAGAAAAGAAAGAGTGACTATAGAGGGAAGGTAGAGTTGACTCAAAGGGCACCCACCTTGATGCTGCTCTGGTATTCTCGTACCCTCTTACGTGCCAGAACCTGAATGTGACTAGACACCTATGGGCCCACGGTTAGCCCCCACAGGGGAAAAAAAACAAAACATTCATAGGATGGCTTGGGAATTTTAAATAATAATCACTTTAACAAGGTCAATAAATTAACTACGCAACGCAATCAACAAATCTCTGATGTGAAAAAATTCAAACAACTTTTGCACTACCACCCTCTGACATTAAGGATATGCGGCTTGGCTTGAAACAGTTTGACATAAATGGCAGGTACAGGCAAAAATGGCAGCATGAAAGTGTACAATTTTCTGATCAATTTGTGTACACTGAACTCACAGTAATGGAAATATGGCTGAAAATATTTTTAATAATTTTTTTTTTTTTTTACATATAACGCCACCTGGTGTCCAATCCTAATGTCAGAAAAAGGTGAAAAACTAATCAGGGTCAGATCTTATGGTTATTTATTAGTGTGCGGAAATGAAATGAAGATCCAGTCTCCAAAACTTTTTGTACTAACTGCCCTTATACAAGGACGTGTGGTGGTGCTGACGATACTGTAATATTCCCTTTTTTCAGCGATAGAACTATCACAAAATAAACATAGCTACTTTTGGACTAAGAGAAGCAACTCAATCAATCACAATGAAAGCCAAATGCAGACACCGTTTCATCATCACAACACCTGCAGTATTTCTATAATTTGGTCTCACTAGAGTTGAATTGAAATCTCCTGTAAGTTTAATCAGGACTGCTCAGAGGCATCCTGGGGTATAAACAAATATATAGAAAGGCCACACCTTCTGGTGTGTACCAGTCAACATGTCACTTCAGATTCTGGTCCTCAGAGCATTCACACCACTTCTGTTATTCGTTGTCTGTGATCCTATTTGAATTTTGTGCCTGATTATTTGTAATGTTCTAATTAGATTTAAGCTTTATTTTATTATTTACATTAATCGTATACCAATACAAAGAATGATGCACTGCTGTGTTTTCTGAGTTCTGCTCACTAAAGGACATTTTAACATTGCCAATGAAAATCTGAAATTAACAACAGATAGGTCTCACCAACAATAATTAAGGTTAGACACCAACTTGCCTTCCCCCTCTTTGGAAAAAAAAAAATAATATTGCACCCAGTGATGATGAGGAGGGATGCACCACTTTCTTTCGTATTTAAGAAAACTTTACTGTTCAGATGTGACATTTTTATGTTCATGTAGGTCAGTCAGAATCATCATAATAAAAACTAAAAACCTGATTTTCAGACAGACACTAAATGTTGCTGGTCAGCAATGTGTATGCTTGGATTTGCAGTCAAGTGTTACGTTAACTACCTAATCAATGGCAGAAGTTAAGGTCAGCGGTTTATAGCATTCAAATAGAATTGTCTTATTCATAGAATTCTATTTGTGTGCTGAATTTCTTTGTAATTCAGCACACAATCTTCCTACCTGTTTGCGCGTGCGTGTCTTTCCTGTTCGCAGCTTGATATAGCGAGCTATCAGCTCATTTCGACCTAAAATTGAGACAGCAGTAGTTAAAAATCACAGGTTAGCGCTGAAACAAGGCCCCGAGTCAATCATTTATTACTATATACATATTAAATGAAACAAATGAATCTGAAAGACAACAAAGACAGGATGACCAAACTGAATGGTAATGATGTTTAACCATGACAGAAAGATGTTTGTGACCATAATTTCACTTTTAGGAGGTTTCTTGGTACTTCCTTACTGCAAATCATTTATGCAGTTCTTGTGAAAAAAGTCACTGTTTCTGTATTGAACTAGATGATTTTTATCAGATGATATTTGGTATCAGAGTATTCTAGAGTATCTACTCTAATATGATACGATTTGACTGAGGCTTCACAATACTATTATCACATTTCACACTGTATTTTCACACCCCTACAAGTTTAATAAGCATAAGTAAACCAACCTCTACCTGTGTTATTCATGTTATTCAGCCTGCAGTTACCAGTTACATTAAATATAATCAAATATGATTCAATTAATAAAGCCATAAAGCTTTGGTAAGAAGCAAAAGAATGGGAATGTGGTTGTAAGAAGGCAGTGAGGCTTTTTTAAGTGTGGTGCATTCACAGTTAAGTGATGGGAACAGAGGGTAAAAAATGAGTGGTAAACATATGGTTAAATTGTAAAATGTGATAACTACAAACAGCCAGGTCAACTTCATCTTTCTACACCTCCCCCAACTCTAAATTGTGTTACACTAACTGTTGAGAAACTCACTTTTTTGTAGAACTTAGAGAAATGAACAGCAAAGGTGACCAGATGGAACCTTACAAACTAATTCCACAGCTGTAATCGCTTAATCAAATGCATCATCATCATCAACATCACAGGCTTTCTTTCTGGGAAGTGATGTGATGCTGTAAAGTCACATCAGGCTGAGTCACATCAGCTCGGCAGAGTTACCAGAATTCCCTCACATCAACAGAAGGGCCTGACTCAAACCAGCAGTCTGGTCCAGTTCCCAAAACAAGACACCTCTCTGCAGTCTACCACTGCTCCACACAGGCCAAATGCATTTCCATCAGAAGTCTGCTCCAATCCTATTAGTTGAAATGTGCGTGGTTTACACCTTAACACAGGGACAGAAGACAAACTGGACGATAGCCTCTACACAGACTACCAGGAGGGTGCCACAATGCTAACTTTTATGTGAATTCAGGCAATCTCCCCCTCTATCTTACACAGACGGAGCAGAAGACACCGATAGGGACAACCTGGCTTTTATAGTTTCACAATTTCATGCCAAGACTGGCTGGACGCTACAAAATAAGAAAACAGACTGAAGGCAGAATCTCGATGGATTCAGACACTACGCACTTATACTAAACAATGATGATTAGGAGGATTTTGTTTTATGAGTCTAAATAGTCCTTAATGATATTACTGTATATTATGCCTTGATGACTCTGTTCTCTGACAAGAGCCCTGCAGTAATCAATTTTCCAGAAAAGGAGTTTAATGGGTCCACTATTACATTTTTGCACTATTTTTCTAGAGCTCCACCAATATGAAGTTTTTGGAGCCAATATCGATACATGTATTGGAGTAAAGAAGTTCTGATTTCCAATATTGGCTGATAAAGACAATATTTTCACTATTATCACTCAACTCTGGGACATGCCACCTGCAGAAGTTCTCCGATGACTCCTCCATTACAGACGACAAGGAGGATGAGTACAGAGACCTAATCAGGAACTTCATGGGATGGTGTGACGGGAACCATCTGCAGCTCAACATTGGGAAAAACGAAGAGCTGGTAGTGGACCTCCGACGCAGGAAGAGACACCCAACACCTGTTTTCATAAACGGGGAGGGGGTGGAAATGGTGGACACCTACAAGTTCCTTGGGGTGCACCTAAATAACAAACTGGACTGGTCAAGCAACACCGAGGCCCTCTACAGGAAAGGACAGAGCAGACTGTTCTTCCTGAGGAGGTTCAGGTCCTTCAACGTGGACACCAGGCTGCTACGGATGTTCTACCACTCTGTAGTGGCCAGTGTCATCTTCTTCCGGGAGGGGTGGTGCAAACAAACTGAACAAGCTTGTAAGGAAAGCCAGCTCTGTGGTGGGGATGGAGCTGGACAGTGTGGAGGTACTGACTGAGAGGAGGATGAGAGGAAAGCTGAAGGCTATCATGGACAATCCCTCTCATCCTCTATACGCCAAGTTGCGGAAACTCAGGAGCACCTTTAGCTACAGACTCATACAGCCACGGGCCTCAAAGCGCTTGGGGGGCTCCTTCATTCCATCTGCCATAAAACTGCACAATAGCATAGCTCCCACCCCTCCCAGCATCACCCAACACCACCCAGCACCACCCACTCCACAGATTAAGGACTCAATTCGTACACTGCTCTAGGATAATAAACCCTGATACTGCACATGTCCAACTGTTTATATATATAGAGAGAATTCCTCACTATTCGGTATGTAAACTTCATGATACACTCTATTTATAAAAACTCAGGAACATTGCACTTTGCACACTTTATACACAGAGGCCAGATTGTACATAATACCTAGTATATTTTTAATTTCTAGTATTTTAGTTTTTATTTATCCCTTTGCATTGCTACTTTCACTTCTGTACTGCTATGTCAACCTGAATTTCTCCCAAGGGGAGATCAATAAAGTTACATCTCAGCTTATGAATGAGGTTATCAAATATTTGTGTTATGATACATACAGATAAAGATATGTAATGGAGGCAGATTATTTCATAACCATAACCATCACAGTACATTTAATATAAATACACCCAAATAATCAATCTGTTTCTGCAATGTATTCTTTAAAACCATATTTTTTTTATATTGGCCGATAATGCTAATATATAAGCCGGTGCCGATATATATAAGCGATAGTCCAATAACGGCTCAGTATGTTTTTCCTGTATCTACTGTTACTATTTGTACAACACTGCACAGGACTTGGATACATATTTAAACCATTAAAACCCACTACCCACCAAAAGAAATTGAAGAAAATGGGTACTAATCTCACTTGTGTGCAGCACTACTTCTCAATTTGAGATCTTCTATCAAGCATTTAAAGTTTATTATGTTTATAGCGGTGAGTGGCTTTACAAACTGTAGGTTACCCTGCAAATCTCATTCCCTACTGATGGAAATGTTAAGTGTTTGACATGTAGATAGATTAAAGTGCACTGACGCTCCAGCATAATGAGCCTTCCACCCATAATTTGTACAGTGAACATCTTCTGCTTGTGGTTCCATGAAAGGAAATGTGGAAAACCAAGCAAGACGGATTAGATTCCGACTTTAAATTTTGTCATATCATATGTCAACTGCCAGCGGACATTTAATGCCAAAAAGATGACTGAAAGTTTGAAGCCTCTGATTTTGAGGCAGCCGACAAAAGTTCCTCACCATACATCTTCCCCTCATCTGAAAGTATGATCTTCCTCCTCCCACATGGAGGGTAGATGGCCAGGGCTTCCTGAAAGCTTTGTTCAATGTCTGGACTCCAAACTCCCTCAGGGTCGCCGTCAAGTCCACGGTCCGTCCCGTCTGCCAGCGCTTCGCCATCACCAACCTCCTCCTGCGCCCCGTCCGGGCTGCCACGGCAACTCCACTCCGACGCAATGATGACGGCTCTGGCAACAACACACCTACAACACATTTAACAAGACAGTGTTCCTGTGCCTGTACAACTTCCTTTTTCCTACGGCAACACATAACACTGACACAATCATTACTCAAAATTAATAGTTAATCAATAGTTCACTGACACCTCGTGACTGTTGACACTTTACATTAACAACTGAGGCTGGCACTTTTAGTTGGTTGCCTGTCTAAGCCATTGTTAGCTTACGTGTTTGTCTCGTTTCTACTTGAAATGTTTTTTTAAAAAAAAGGCTTTCATAGCAAGGACTAAACATAGATCATAGATGGCCATCTCTGATAACCCTGCTCGGGTGTAAACCAAAACCAATAAAAGATAAAGACACAGCGGAAATCCTTTTATTTGTTATTAATACTGGTAGTCACAAATCCAACATAATAATGAAGTTAGATTCCAATATAGTCCATCAGCAAAAAGAGAATCAGTAGAAATAACAATGCTTGTTCAGACCCATGTTTCAGGAAAGGTTTTCTTCCATATAGAAAATAAGCATACACCAAAGTATTTGCCACAAAATTAGAGTGGAGAGTAGTATTTGTTTTGATTGCTCATGAACTGAGACAAAAAGGCACTGCAATCAGTGAGGTTTAGAGTAAGTAACACAACCGTCTCACAGATGTTTGGAAAATACAGAGCAGCTTTAAGGGCTTGATTAATGCAACATATATAAACAAGGAAACTACCCACAACAAAACAAGCATGGAAATATTTTTTTTGTTAGCAATATCCTTACTATAATGATCAAAAGAACAAAGCATGTGGATCCTTATGCACATGCATTTAAGCATTTGCAAGAAAACTGAATAATAGTGTAATTGGTCTTTTTTTAAATGTGAAAATATGAGCTGACTGGACATCTTTTTATATTTAACGCATGGGAAGATGCCAAAGAGGCCAGGCTTGCATGTTATATCAGCATTAACCATATGGGCGTATATTGAATTAAAAAAAAAACAAAAAACAGTTTAGTTTAAAACTGCAAAAATGAAAGAAATCAAGGCAAAGTATTAAGCCATGTTTCCACATACTGCATGGTGGAAAAGAGGCTTTAGAGTCTCGCACATTAGCGTTACAGCCTACCTCTGATGTCTGTGACTAATGTTCCACTGGACTCTTGACTTTACAATGACTATGTACAAAATATGTAGTAGAACTTTAACAAATTGCTAACAAATTCATTACTCTCATTATTCTCAAATATTCCCCTTCATGATACTGAAAAAAATGGGATTGATGCTGACCACTCAAAAAATCCTCTTGCATATAAACTTTTATTATAACAAGAAAATATTTTGGAATCCCAATAAAGTGCGTAATAAGTGCTTACACACAGAAATAAAATGGAATGAGAGTTTCATGAATGCCACCAGACGACAGGCTGGTCAAGAAAATCAAAAGGATTTTGGTAATTTACATCACACACATTGTGCCTGAAAAGACAGGACCATGATTAACTCTGCGGCTGCTGAGAATGGAGACAGATGTCTTGGACTCTAAATGCCTCCACACCAGTAAGAGTGAAATCGGATTCATTTGAAGTTGTTTACAGCTTCCGCAAGCACAGAGTGTATTAATAGCACTGGAACTCAGGGTTAAAGAACTGACAAGAAAAGTGTCAAAACATTAAAGGTTTTTGTTTTTTTTAAAAGACACTGGCCAAGGTCAATGGAGACATCACCAACTCTTCTCACTACTAACATCACACAAGGGGATAGAAAAGGATAGATGAAAAACTGACCATGGTGCTTTAAAATAAATAAATAAATAAAAATCTTAGTCTAAGTTCATGGTCCTAAAGAAGCTAGTTTAAAAGTCATTACTTAAACCACGCAAACTTCCCAGAAGTCTGTTTAAAAGGAAATTACAAATTTTGTTTGTTATTGTTGAGGATGCTCCTAGAGCACAAACACACAAATGCAACATGAATGCTGACTAGTAAGTAATGATTTCCAGAGTGTGGCTAACATGGTCTCTGCCATGGCAGAACCAGTGTGGCTGCAGAGTATCTCCTGCTGTGGTGGGCTTATTGGACATGCTCTGCAGACGGCCTTCCCACTGTAAACCACTGCACCGTTGCTATAAACTTTAGCATCTGTTGGACGTCCTGGGCATTTCTGAACAGCTCAAAGAAGCTATAAGTTGTTTTTTTTCCCCCCTCTGAAACTTAACCACATTTGATTTTCAAATTTGGTACAGACCTCTCTGTGGTATAATTGACTCTAAGAATAGGAAACATAGCTATAACGTTACAAACTCGGGGGCAATCGGGGGGAAAAACCGGTCAATCACAAATAATTTAATAATTTTTAAAAAATGTTCTTAAAATACTGGATACTTGGATTACACGCCTTCAAATGAAAAATCCCACTTTGATTGAGCTCTTTAAAGCTCTTGCCGTACTAATAACAACAACAACACACACACACGCGCACGCACACACACACAAAACCAGCTGCAGTTCAATACAACGGAACAACTATAAATTCTACCTTTGAAAAGAGGATGATGGCGAATTTTGATTGACAGAGTCCAGGGATGTTTATTTGTGAGCTTGTCCTGTGCATCAATGTAGAAATAGCCTGCATTATATCAACATGTTCCTTATGTTTTGCCACGTACAGAAAGAGTACATCAGCACTAAACACAACCTCAGGGATACGTTTGGAGCTGCGGTGCAATACAACAAAGTTGCCTCTAGTTGTTGCTCATTTACTGCCGAGCGATTTGGCTCGGAGTCGGGGGAAGATTGAACTGGAGGCATCCCAGCCAGAGGAGAGGGGAAAGGCTTACGCCACTTTCAGCACAGCCCGCAGTGGCCAAAGGGTCAGGTGTTCGGTGCACAGAGGAGCCCGAGGGGCTAAATAAAGCCACGAGCCCAGCAAACAGTGACAGGACGCACTGTGTACATTACAGCACCGACACGGTTTAACCACACGAGCTCTCACCGCGCTCATTTCAGATTTCCACAGCCAGCGACACCCCAACAATCCCAAACACACACCTTTGTATGTTCCGGACAGCTTGAGACACTTTGAATTCGCTACAAACAAAGGTGATCTCTTTTAACACTTTGATGTTTCGGTCGCTGTGGTCAACAGGGAGAATCCTACGTGCCGACTTGGCCCGCAGAGGGAAAATGAAATCACGTTCTATGGTTGGAAGCCGTTTAGCCAACTGTGAGTTGGCAAAATCCGCCTCAAATCAAAAGTTTGAAAAAAGGAAATAGTGGGGGTAACTGACGCTGTAAAGTTTCTTGAACACCGTCAAACTGCTGTTTGATACCTCTACGTCGTAGAGAAACGTGTTATTCCCTGTTTTAAAGCGGATGGAGTCAAACGCTCTAGCTTCCCTGCTAACTTGTTAGCTCGCAAGCTAATAATACCTCAACAAACTCTACGCAAAGTCCGGCAGACGGCCGGAGTCCGCGGAGCCGCAGCCCGCAGCGAAGGACCCAGAGAGGAACTCCCCGCGACACACGCGAAACTCGGAACCAACACAGCCGCGGCGGGACAATGCCAAATATGTCAAATATCCCAGAACTTGCGGAGTACGCGAAGCCAAGCAGCTGCGGCGTGAAAGTTGCAGTGCACAACAAAGAAGTACGAGAGAGGGCACTCACCCCGCAACGGCTCCGTTAGCCCCGCCGCTACCGCCGCTGCTTCGGCCCCGGAGCCCGACTCTCTACCCGAATCCTGCCGCTGGTTCGTAACAAAACAGCGCGTTTGACGGAATAAAGGCGGAATGCCAGGTATGAATTCGGTATGAAATGAACGCGCGGAGGGAAACGCGCAGAGGCGTGGCGTCGCAAACACGCGCACACGCAAAAGTTTTGTGGTTCCCAACGCAAACTCCTCCCACGACTTTACGCTTGTCTCGGGTGGGAGAGGAGAGGAGAGAGGAGGGGAGAGGAAATGAAAGGAAAGGGGAGAGGAGAGGAAAGGAGAGGAGAGGAAAGGAGAGAGGAGAGGAGAGGAGAGAGGAGTGGAGAGGAAAGGAAAGGAGAGAGGAGAGGAGAGGAGAGGAAAGGAGAGGAGGGGAGAGGAAAGGAGAGAGGAGAGCAAAGGAGAGGAGAGGAGGGGAAAGGAAAGGAGGGGAGGGGAGGGGAGAGAGGAGAGGAGAGGAAAGGAAAGGAGAGAAGGGGAGAGGGGAGAGACGAGAGGAGGGGAGAGGAGAGAGAGAGGAGAGGAGAGAGGAAAGGAAAGGAAAGGAGAGGAAAGGAGAGAGGGGGGGAGAGGAGAGGAAAGGAAAGGAGAGAGGAGGGGAGAGGAAAGGAGAGGAGAGGAAAGGAGAGAGGAGGGAAGGGAGGAGAGGAGAGGAAAGGAGGGGAGAGGAGGGAAGAGAGGAGAGAGGAGAGGAGAGGAAAGGAAAGGAAAGGAGAGAGGAGGGGAGAGGAAAGGAGAGAGGAGGGAAGAGGAAAGGAGAGGAGAAGAGAGGGGAGGAGGGGAAAGGAGAGAGGAGGGAAGGGAGGAGAGGAGAGGAAAGGAGGGGAGAGGAGGGAAGAGAGGAGAGAGGAGAGGAGAGGAAAGGAAAGGAAAGGAGAGAGGAGGGGAGAGGAAAGGAGAGAGGAGGGAAGAGGAAAGGAGAGAGGAGAGGAGAGGAGGGGAAAGTAGAGGAGAGGAGAGGAGGGGAAAGGAGAGAGGAGGAAAGAGAGGAGGGGAGAGGAAAGGAGAGAGGAGAGGAGGGAGTTGCGATGCTACTGTTTTCTTGAATTAAAGTGGGATGGTTTAGTGTGCAGGCGACACACGTGCAGGTAAGATGGCAGAGCCAAATGAAAAGAAACACCCAGGAGAGTGTAAATGAATTGTGCTGCTGGGTGTCGTAACACTCTAATCTTGTGATTTGTGTGCTATAGGAGAAGAATCAGAATCAGTAATCAGAATTACTCAGTGAAAAACCTGGAAATAGCAGATGAGAACTTTGGCTGAAACTACCAACCGATGTTAAGATCGCTGTCATATTAACCGATGTCAACATGATCTGTGTAGAAATCCATATTAGTGGCTATCAACTTTTATAAATGAAACGTGGAGTCAGTGACACAGTGAAAAACATTACATCTTCTCAGGCACGCTTCTCTTGGCCAATTGGAATGTGATGATCGATACTGAAGGATCAATATTCTGATACTCACAAGCCACTCATTTGATATACAGCACATTGTTTTTTTTGAAAAATATTAACAACGTGTTTAATCCCAACACAAACACAATGAAGCTGAATCCGAAATCACTTCTGAAAGCGCAAATGTGAATGTTTTCTGTTGTTTGCATGCTGAGTGATTCAATTCTTGTTTGTATTTTAAATGTTTATTTTATCTTTATTAATTCATAGTAGTTCTGCAAAATACTACTACAATTATTTTCTTATGTTAGTATAAACATTTGTGTTAAATGTATTAACATGATACATTGTATGTTATAAATAGTCATGTCCAGCATGATTTGCCTTTATTACATCCTTTTAATACATTTATTAAAAAGTCACATAAGCATCTATGAAATTCAGAATATCAGTATCGCTATTGTTAAAACTTGAAAAGAAACTATTTTAGCAAAAACAATTTTATGGCGCATTGCCGCCGCCCACATAGAGGGCGGTTCACAAACACGCTGAAATATAAATAACATGATCACTTGCTCACATTGGACCAGTTTTGCTCATGAACCGATTATGATGTTAAAGAAATTAGGACAGTAGCATCAGCTGATAGTGATGGAACCAAGGCTGAATTAACAAATTGGACTGAGTGCACAATCCCATGCCTCCTGTGCTCTGTGTCGACAGCTTCAAACGACTTACAAGTGAAAATCATCAATCACTGGCACGCAGCGATGTGAAAATGGTCTTGGGTTTGGCTTTTTCATAAAGGGGTGCATGTAAGATCTTAATTAATTTCATTTTGTAGTCACACTCATGTTTAACCCAGTTGCAGTGCCAGAAAATAATTAAAAATAAACCCCCCCTGCCCCTCTTATGACTTCACATATCACATGACATTGTGGACTCCCAGAATTGTGCCGGCACGCTGGGGGAGAGGGCTGTTAGAGCTGCTCGGGGATACAAACAGGCCTCGGGTCTGCTTTGGTCAGGGCCGCCCATTAGTGGGAAGCATTCTGGGAACTAACCCGAAATCAGCAATAATTATCTTTGCACTAGATGCAGTCAGCTCATAAAGCCGCTCCAGCCAGGCTGAGTGATATTTAGGAGGCTAACGTTACAAGTCAAGAGGTACAGCTGGCATCAGAGAAGGTGCCCCCTCCACCTATAAGACAGAGGATGATGTCAGTTCATTGCATAGATGTTGTGAGACAGTTCATGTGAGACGCTGAGCACACATATGAGGGAAGGAGACTGAGGGAGGGCCCATCCATCGAGATACTTTCAGGGGTCCAGCCATTATCTGGTGAGGCCTAGTTCTGGTTAAAGATTAACACCACCTACAGGACTCTCCCATACTGTCAAGGAAAGAATAATAAGAAGGACAGGGCCTTGTTTCTGCAGCTGACATGTTAAGAGTGGTTCCAATGAAAAAGGAGATGAAATGTCCTCCGAATAACATGTCACGAGACTAACAAAGAGATACTTATTCTCGCCACGCCCCTCACTCGCTGACAATCAGATCCTGTTTAATGGTACAGATTAAAGGCTGACATCAGACCTGGAATCCTGCAGGACGAGCAGTTACACGTATTTTTAAGAGGGGTCACATCAGTATATACCACACCGAGGTGTGATGCAGAACTCTCAACTGTATCGCCCACATATTGCTCAAGATCTGCTTGTTCCTGCATATAACCACTAGAGGGCAGTATGCCACAGCCACGAGCAGCTCAGAGGCCGCAGATTCTATACAGCTGATTAATCAAAAAGGTGCCCATTCAAGGCTTCTTTGAGTGTTTTATTTTGTTCTTACTGGTCTGTTCAAAGTTAGTTTAAGAAAACCACCCAAAGCACACTGCTATTTAGATTACAATAAGTTACCTGGTGAAAACATGTCTATAAACTCAAACCTGCTTCCCTTGTCCAGTGAGGTCTGGGGAAAAAATAATATTGTCTAAATGGAATGGAGTATGAATTTGCTGTATTTCTCTTTCAGCCTTCAATACTTTTTACTGCTATGATAATGCACTCACTTTGAAAATGTGTGGAGGGCAAACTTTTCATGTAATATTTTTTATGATTTTTTCAAAATGCTATGACTGAAGTGAAAGGACTCACCACTGCGTTCTCATTTCGTTCTCATCATCTTTGACTTTATATTATCGTTTGACTGTTGATGTTTTGTAAAAGAATGGAATCATTATTGGTTAAAGCTCTGTGCCCCCTGATAATTTTGTCTATCTAAATGCATGTTTTTATTTCTCTTTCCTTCCTTCTAGATTTTGTCTTATTTGTTATGTATTATTTATCATCTTATAGACCACTGAAATAAATACAGTGCGGTGTCATTCAAGCTGAGCAGAGTTTCCATAGCATATTAAACAATGCTAGGATGTAGCAATTATCCTGAAGATTTAAAAAAAACAAAAACTCAAGGAAAATCAGCACCAGAACTGACATATAAAACAGACAAATACTCATCTAGAAACGTAGAATTTCAGCTATGAAACACACAACTAGAAACTGGTTAAAAACATCATGTGGCTTCCAGTGAAATTCAGAATAGAATTTAAAGTTCTCCTCTTTGCCTACAAATTTCTAAATGGTCAGGCACCTTTGTATCTTAAAGAACTTATAGTGCCTTATCACCCAATTAGAACGCTGCACTCCCAAAATGCAGGCTTACTGGTAGTTCCTAGGATCTGTAATCTGGGAGGCAGAGCCTTCAGCTATCATGCACCTATTCTCTGGAACCAGCTCCCGGTTCAAGTCCGTGGACCAGACACCCGCTCTGTGTTTAAGAGTAGGTTTAAAACCTTCCCTTTTGATAAAGCTTATAGTTAGGACTGGCACAGTCCGGCCCATAGTTATGCTGCTATAGGTCTTCACTGCTGG
>KV751391.1:672048-692002 GCA_001698575.1 Mola mola
GCATAAATGTGTGTGCTACTTCTGTGAGTGTATTGATGGTTAAAATGATTATTGGACATTGTGATAGTCAACACAATGGCTCCCTTATACTCTTGTCTTATCTGGGTCATACTATCTCTTCATCAAACACGTTGCCCAACATATTTACCTACCTCTTATGCCTGTGAGTCCAACATTTGTGTGCACAGTCCCCTGTCTTTGAAAATAGACAAGATGATGGCAAAGCATTTACTTTTAATTCATGTTTTGAGTAAAACATGATCAGATAGAGTGTGCTTCGTTCGTATATGGGGTCAGGTGACTCTGCTGCAATGTGTCTATGCGGCTGTCTCTAGATACATGCGTATGGCAGCATAATTATCTGTAGATGCAAGTATGCTAGCATGAGCCTGGTGTGTTTGCTCTTGGTTACAGAGTGTCAGAGTGGGCATTGCGCCAACTGGGCACAGAGGAGGCTCGGCGCTCCTTCGTCCTTTTATGCAGAAATCAGGCATTCCTCGGGGAGTACGGGTAGATGAAGAGGCAGGTATGATAAAATCACTATAGTGCTGTATGAAGGATCAGTCCAGATGCCAGGATAAAATATTCCCCTCGATTAAGGCTGGACATATAAGACAAGATGTTTAAATATTCTTAACAGTGGGAATTTTTTATGGTGCCATTTTTTGTGTGGCATACTTCCTTTGCCAACTCAAGCCCCCCACCATTCCTACTCCTCTTTGCCCATCATCACCATCTCCTTCCTCCCTTATTGAAGTCCGGCCTGGCACACAGACACTGCCCATTCTAGCCACAGAGCTAAGAGAGAGAGCAGTAGAAACACACAAGAACCTGTACTAGTCGTCTGGTGTCCCATCCGTTGTGTCTGCCAAGCGTTCATCCCGGGTTACTGACCAATGGGTATTTTCCTGCCCCTGCTTCCTGCAAAAACGTGCTCCAATTCTGAGGAGATTTTTTGGCAACTGAGTGTGCTGTTTGTGCTCAGGGATTTGCTGATTAATTTGTGTGTTTAAATTGTTTGTGTTAGGTGAGGCATAAATATGACAAAATCCTTCCATCCTTTCACAGTGTCGGACAATCAGCTAAGGCCTATTGTTCCACACTATTTTTCATTTTATTGTACACATGGTTTTTGATTTTTTTACATATGGTGCAGTAGTGCCATTAAATAAACACTTGTAAACAAGCATAATAAATATTGGCAATGTGGTATGTAACCATTTTGATTTTGACTTTTTTACTTACCCTATAAAATAATAAGTACATAATTTGATTGTATCATCTTGCATTTTTCGTAGGTTGTCAGAGTATTCTTTAAAAAGCCTTCCCTACCTATAGTTGTGGTAGTCTACAAAAAATGTGGCTGTAGATCTGCTCCAGATACATTAAACCTAATGATAAGATTCACAGTGCTGGCATGGGACTGCTTTGGGGAAAACCCCAAAGAAACACATGTAACTATCAGCTAAACACAAGTGAAATTACTATAGCTGGGAACAAAACAAAAAAATGACAAAGTCATGAACGCCTGCAGCTAAGTGTGTAGCACTGCCACTGCAAGTCCAAATTTTTTTGTGATAATAGTTTTTTAAAACATGTTTTACTTTTAAGAGTTTTAAGAGCCATACACTAGTTTTGCTCCACATGAACAAACTCGGGGCAATCACAGCAGAGCAGTTACCAGCTGGTAAGACAGGACAAGGTCTTTGGCATACACACAATACTGCTAATGTGAATTTACTATCTTTTAGCCACAATTCTCCTGTCACAGATGCACAGACAGACTGTCTACTAGGTAAATGAAATTAACTAAATAGACCACATTGTTTTACTTCAAGATCCTGTTGACTAATGACAGTAAAAATTATGTCCCAGCCGAGCCATGTGTGCCTTCACGATCATAGATGACGGCGCCTGATAAAGCTCACATGACTGACCAACTTTGGTCTCAGTTTTTCCTAAATAGTCTGCAGTTCTGCAAGGAACGAGGTGCCCATTTTTGCAATTAACCCAAAACCACAAAATTCCCCACAATCATTTAATGTTAATCATTGAATCTTTTTTTTTTTCCCTTCATTGCCATGCTCAGATGTCCAGTCTAGTCTTCTACAATTTAACCAATTTCAGTACACTGTATTTTATCATTATTAGTCTGTTTCTCCTGTCCTCTAAGTGCAGCCTCAGTCAAGGGATGTTTCGACCAAACAGAGCTGGAAGATCTGTCAGTGGCACGGTGGCAGGAAAGGGCATCATTCCAATAACCCCCCCCCCCCGTCTGGTTTTCTGTAATCAAACGAGAAGGGTCTACTGCATGCTAACTACGAGATGATCTGGACCAAGTCTTAGGGGGTTGTGGCTGCATGGTAATTTATGCAAGCAGTGTATTTCCTAACCCCTTCAGTCTATGTGAGGTCCAGGTCTGGCATTCAGTCTGGCACTCATTAACCCTTCAGTCGCCCCCATGTTAACCAGCTGGCTTTTCCCAACCTTTATACTTGAGTTCAGCACTCATCTAAAAGATGATAGGTAAGGATTTTCTTACTTTTTAAAGAACAAAAATTCAATGGGCTTGCATGAGTGTGATAGATTTTTTTTTAAACTTAAAATGGTACGACAGCACACACAGATGTACTGTGTGTGATGATGCCTTTTCTCTGTGAACTTTCTAGCTGTTTGATAAGTTTGTTAGAATTGCTCTTTATTTGAACCAGTCATTATGTTGTCTGGATCTGCTTGTTGGCTTTGTCAAAGTGCTTGGCACATGACTGATACTTCAACGTTCTCGACTGAACAGCCACTTTCTCTTTATTTTGATGGAGCAGACTCAGAGAAAATCTCGAAATGTAAAACTATTTTAAGCAGACCTAAAATGGCCGATTTGCCGACGCCATTTTGTGCTTCCTTGTTGTGTTTTGGGGGCAGAATCCAGGCCTTGTTTTCAATCAGAGGCAGCTGGTGGAAGCCATATTTGCAGGCATCTGTGTATGTACCTCTGTCTGAGAAGCAGCACCCAGCCTACACGGGGATAGCCCGCTGGAATGAGCTCAGTTTTTGGCAAAAACCGAAACAAATTCCTGGCAGAGTCGAGCGCTTCTTTTGTTTTCTTCTTTCGATCACATGCCACAATCTCAGGAAGCCAGTGAGTTGTTCGTTGGGCTTTCACACATTAGTGCGCCCACTTTCGGATGTATGCATTATTATGTATGCATTTAATTTTTTTTAAATGCAAAAAGTTTCTGTTGATAAATGAGGATGAACCTGTATGCAAACTCCCACAGCGTTTTCTTTTGTTAAAAAGCGATACATGTATCTCCAAATGTTGGTAGTTTAAGACTTGTAGTTATGAAGTACTGAAAGTTTTGATCCATAAGTTATCACCCTGAACCATTTCGAGGTAATAAAACACAGAGAAAAAACTGTAAACTTTCATTACATGCTGAATTTACTGTAAATATTCTCTTAAAAAAATGACAGCCCTACCCAATATTATCTTGCATGTATTTTTCAGAAGAATACTTAATTAAGATAACCCTCTCTCTTTTCTTTGTACCATTACAGGAGAGTTACCTTTATGGATCTTTGATGCTGAAGCAACATGGATGCTGTCCTTGGGGCTGAGGTAGTAGATTGAATAGTTGTGGGGTTGCTTAACCTCTTTTTGAGATAACTATACAATCTACTGTCTTTCCCAAGGAGACAGCTGAGTCAGCCACTCGCCGACTGTTATCTCAAGATGGGCAATCATGCTGTCCAATCATAACATACGCTTGCAGCAATCAACTGTGACAAACATTGTTTTTTTTTCTTTCTCTTTTTGCCAGAGCAGGTGAATTAGGGTTTCATGTTCCCCAACACAACGTGAACGTCTGTGTGTTTGATATGGGCTCTGTCAGGATGAGGTAGTAGGTTGTATAGTTTGGTGGGTGGGATTGCTCCCTGCTCAGGTGATAACTATACAGTCTATTGCCTTCCCTGCGGAGCTCACTGAACACTCTTGAAAGCTCGACACGGTCTCAAGGCTAAGTATCATGTTTATTATTAGGTTTCAGGAAAGAAAAGTACATGAAGCGCTGCTAAAAGGTTTGCGGTGCAATCATTTAAGCTGCCATATAAGTTTCTCAAAAGTATGAATGTCTCAATAAAATCATACTTGCTTCAGCTTGGTTTTCAAAAAATCAGTGAATTTTGTAATGCAGTATTGTCCTTGTTTGTTTGTCACTTCAATTCTGGTGGTGTACTTGTTAGTATGAACAGCCGCAGCGATCCTGTTCGTTAGTCTAGAGCACCCTCTAGTGGAAACTCCTACGACACCTTTACTTAACAAAAAAAACAAACTTACAGGCAGGAAACAAAATGACAAAATTGATGGTTTCATTCAAACGAAACACTACAAGTAGTGATGTAGTCATTGTCTGTATATTCTCAGCTGACTGACCGTAATAAAGCCTCAAACCAATGTTGACTGCAGTAATGCTGAGCCTTTCAGGTGTGTTTGACAGTAGACATGCAGCATGTACTCAGTCGTCTGAAATAATAGACTTAAAATGACACTGTGCGTCTTTTCTTCATCCTTCCGACACATCTCTGTGCGCTTGCTTGTCCCCATGGCAACAAGAGGCACTTCCATGTTTGACCGTAGGCCTGTTGGATCTTTGGGATGCGGTAAGCATAGACCACAGAACTGATTTCAGGAAAATAAGAAGGCATGCACAGAGTGTGAGGACTGGAAAAGCTACAGTCACCTGCCTGTATAATGTGTCATGTGTGGGACAGAGTCAGGACCACAAAACAGCAGCAGACAGTTCATCAGGTGCAGAACAATCCAGCACCAGCAAACATACCTGGAACTAGAGCCTCCTCTTTCTAAGCAGCGAGGCTCGGCCCTGAAGACAACTCTTCTTCAAGCAGTCCTGCTGGCTCCAGAAGATTCGCGTACAGAGGAGGGTCATGTGCAACAGGGGCGTCATGAAACATCCCAGGAAGTACACTGGAGTGGAAGGGCACAGTGGTGCAGTGGTTTGTGCTGTCGCCTCACAGCAAAAAGGTCCTGGGTTCGATTCAGGGTTAGGGCGTTTCTGTGCGGAGTTTGCATGTTCTCCCTGTGCCTGCGTGGGTTCTCTTCGGGTACTGCGGCTTCCCCCCACAGTCCAAAAACATGCAAACTGGGGGTTAGATTAATTGGTCACTCTAAATTGCCCGTAGGCGTGAATGTGAGTGTGGATGGTTGTTTGTCTCTATATGTCAGCCCTGCCATGACCTGGCCACTTAGCCAGGGTGTCCCCCGCCTTCGCCCGAAGATGCTGAGATAGGCTCCAGCCCAGCACCCCCTGCGACCCCAAACAGGATAAGCGGTAGAAAATGGATGGATGGATGGATGGGGATAACTGTGAGAAAGGTGCAGGGCGGAGTGTCAAAAAAGCGTAAACTGTACTGTTGGAATCAGATGCTATAGTGGAGCAGTTGTGCCAACCAAACAGAGGGATGAACTGCAGCAGACAGGAAAGTGTCCATCACACACACACGGCCATCCATGACAACCTCTGTGTGGCCATATCTCTATCTGATGGTGAAGATGAAAACGGAATGAGAATTTAAAGGATTATTTCTACATATCTTGACACGTTACCTATATATAGTTCTTTCAGTGTTTTCAGAGTGCAAACCTCACTTGAGTGGTATATGCAATCTGAGGTATCGGTCCACAGCAATAGCCAGCAGTGACACACAGAGGCCTGAGTCAGCACAAGCACTACACAGCTGAAAAGTTGGAATTGGTCAGGGATCACTTTTACCCAGCCATGCAGCAGAACAGCCAGGGGCACGGCAGTCACACCCACCACCAGGGAAACGAGGAAACAGAAAGTTGGCTCCTTTAAAGAATAATGTACACTAAGCCACAACAATCAAACAAGCACTTCGAGGAACATGTAGGCTACCTGACCCAATTCAGCCATAGCTGAAGATGGCGCAGGCATGAAGTTCAATCAGTCAGTGAAGGCTGTGGACAGGTGGGATGGATTCCATAATGGAGTTCACTCCAACATAATCCTGTTTTTTCTGTGTCTTGCTCTCAGCTTCAAATGACGGAAAAAGCAGTTAACAGATGCTTTTATATGCAAACATGCACACAATCCTGTCTGCACAAGCAACAACAGGCGTGTGTTCCATGGAGACACCAACTGTATTTCATCAGAGAGTGAAAATGCTTTCCCCACACTGATGAATATGCCCCCATAGGGTTAGTGATAAGAGTTCTTTGATAAAACTTGACTAAAAGTAGAGGTACTACAATGTGGAAAAAAAAGAAAATCTTAAATAACAACAAAAATAACTGCTTAGAATATAGAAGTGCCAAATCCTCCCTAAATGATGGTCATATTTTCATGTACCATTATGATGAATTTTATTTCACTAATCCACGTGCTCTGTATTTGCAATCTGTATTCTGCAAATTGTTTTAATTAATTTAAACTTATAATGCATCACATTTTTAAGTGGATCATATCTTCCTTAAAATCTACATTTGCAACACATATCATAACTAAAGCTGTTCAATAAATGAAGTTAAACATACACTAAATTATTTTCACAGGAATGTAGTAGAGTAAAACAGGATAACATTGCAAAGAGTAAAATCAAAGCGGAATGAATTAATAAGAATTACCAGAGCATAAAGTTTGAAGTTATCCGTCATAGCCAGGACTGACAGGTTATGTGTGTATAATGTTATATGATTTTCCCTGGAGTCATTTGGTTTTCAGCATGCACGCATGTGAATCATTTGACTATGTAAATTACATTGTTTTACTTTGGAAACTTCATTCTAGAAAGTTATAACCAACATCCAAAATGCTGCATGTGTGAGTGTGTATTCCGTTCACACAATGTGTGTCAGGGACCTGCCCATGTTACTCAGTAACCAGGTCTGTTTTTAATAGCGGTTTTTCATTGCAGGCTAACTTTGCATACCATTTTGGCAATGGGTTTGTGTTTGCTTTAGTTTATAACTCCTGTGTTTGCTATGCTGATATGTACAACAGAACAGTGAATCACAAAATATCCCACACATAATTACAAAAATACTGAAAACCACACATTTTATTCAAGAAAGGATTTAAGTTCTACTTATAAAGTAGATATTACTAGGCAACCTTTTAGATTTACATACTTTATAAAGCCAGCTCATTTTTCACACTTTTCACGTGATTTCTTTTTTGCTTCCTTATTTTCATTATGGCTTTGTAACTTTAGAAAACTGTTTCATTGTCTGGCTTTTCAAATACTCAGTATTCATTTTTTTCTAGATATCATAGAATTAGAATCAGCAGAGAGGAACACTAATGCAACAACCATTGATTTTCTCTGAATATCCACCTTGTGATTCCGTCCTATTCCAATGCATATATACACGCTTCACCATGCCTCCTACACCACGCTGGTATCTCCTTGTAGGCCTCTCAGTGTCTTCTCATTGAACCTGTAGGTGAGCTTCCTCTTCACCTTCTGAATCTCGCCAGTGCGGGAATAGTTTCTCAGTGCCCGTGCCATCTTCTGGTAGGTCATGGTTTTGCGGTTGCCCTTCCGGCGGCCCCACAGCTGCGCCAGGCGCTCTTTGTTTTGTGAGGAGAATTGAAACGTGCCGGCAGATGACTGGACCCACCAGATACAGCTCCGCATCGACGGTGTCTGGAGCATCTCGAACAGGAACTGGAACAACCGCTCCTTCCTCTTTCCTGCAAAGGAGGAACGAGATGTAAATATAGAAATTAGGTGACACTGGCTGTTTCGAATGGTTTTGTTTTTTTTTCTTTTTTATTAAATACGTATTAGTTTCACGTTTAAATGTCAAAATGTGAGATATTTGCATGTGTACCTGAAAGTGGGACAAGAGGCAGGGAGTCTTGATCCTTCCTGTCCCCTCTGTCAGATGATGGTGATGGGAGATCCTGGTATTCCTGGTACTGGGAGCTGCTGGACTGGGAGTCGGAATCAGTGTATGCAGGTACCTTATAGGAATATGCAATGTGATCCTGAAATACACATTCATTTCTTACAAAAAAATAACTCATAACTCATCATGAATAGATTGACAAAGTCTAAACTAAGCCTCAAAATGCTCAATTTTGTACTGCAATGATATACTGTTGTGTTCAGCTATGAAAGAGGTAACTGAGCTTTAATTTAAGATGTCCTTGAACTCACCCATTGGTTGTCATGGTGACTAGGCCAGACAGGAGCGAGATCTCGACCTTCATATTCCTCATTTGGAGTGTGAGAACTACAGTGCCACTTGTATGGATGCTGCCCTGACCAGCTGTTCACTGTGGAGAGGCAGGCACAAAACAGAGTCAGATGAAAGATGAAGAATTAATCCGACTCATACATCATCACTGCCACACACTGACCTGTGATCTTGCTGCCCTGGTGGGAGTGCACCTGTTGCCCCATGGTGGTTGGAGGTGATGACGGCATGTGCGCAGGATGCACGTCTAATGAGTGCTCCTGCAGGTACTCCTCAATGACATCCAGGTCCATCTCGGAACAGGAGGAGGAGGCCACTCCGGGTCCACCCCAGGCCACCCGATCTCCACTGAGCCTGATCCCGGTTACATAAGCCATCTGACAAGACAGACAGACACAGAGCAGGACAGCAGAAACACTTTTATTGGTTTTTAATCTGTGTGTTTGATGCAAAAAGGAAAGATCTGCAGGATGGGTGGCATTTATCAGGCGTCAGTCATGGCTGGAATTGTTATTATTGTAAGACTGAAAACCTGCATTTTTGTGTTAGTTTGCCCTTTTGGTGCATCATACAGTAAAATCTGACGTTCGTCTCGTTACAGAAACTGTGAGGTAGCTATTAAATGTGACATTTAACAGCAGGGATCATGCTTGCAATAAGATTGACTTTTCCATCTAGGGTATAGATTTACATAATGGCGCAACAACGGACATTCACATTAAGCAATGGGACCGTATGACATGTAACCTGATCTAAGATGTGCGTGGTTATTTTTCTGAAAAAAGGCCAGCGGGTGATGGTCTTGTATGTTTTAGTTTGACTGGCAAATTCATGCAAGTGTTTGTGCCCTCAGCATCAACAGGTAATATTCAAGTAACAGTGATGTGTGGCTTTGTTGCTTTCCTTATAAAAAAAAATACAACTCTTTATCCAGCCAACTCGCCCATCAGTTGCAGATTTCAAGATAATATTTTAGAGCACACTGTTTCTGAGAATGCCTGTTGTATGGATATAAACCATTTTTCCTTTAAAAGGCTGTCTTTTAAAACAAGTAAACAATTAAAATGAAACCACATGTAACTCACTGTTTCCATGTCTGCCAGCATACTTCTTCTGGAAAAAGAAAAAAACCCAAGACATATTCGTGAGATGACAGAGTCAAAGCTCACTGCTCACAGTATGAAGAGAGAAGTGAAAGAAGCTAAAACATACTGTCAGTTATGTGACAGCATAAAGTAAAATAAAAAAAAAAAAGTGAGAATCTGAATGAGTGAACAGCAGTGAAATCTGTACCTTGCTAAGTCAGAGATGTACTCCTGTTTCTGGTTGGGCGAAGTAGTATCCTCAGGCATTAGTTGGAGCAGATGTGAGCATGTAAATGCTCACCTGAATGATGCTCCACCTGGACATTCCCTCTCTTATGTCTTTGCACACCGGCCATTTGCCTGTGTTGTTGGATTGGGAGTGGCCTAACAGATAAAGGGTTTTTTTTTGTTAGATTGTTTACTGTCAATTTAATGTAACAGACTTTTCGCTGACTGTTTTTTTTTAAGTTGTGGAGTTTTTTTTCATAAAATCCATATCTGTGGTGCATCCACGGTTTCTTATTTTATTTGGCAGACTAGAGGCACCGCCGAACTTACGTATCAGTTACTGGTAATATTTTCTTTCTTTAATAGTTGTTACAGCAGGCTTATTCATCATCTGGCACTGTGTGACAATGTACTCATCTGACACACAGATAATCCACAGCATTCGTAGAGTCTTGCTCTGGACAGCAGCCTAAATATGTGATTAGTTAATGAGTAAAAGTACACATTAGTAGACACAGTAGCTCTCCCTCCGGATAAGCTGCTATGTAAAAATGACACTGGTTCTCATAAATAATTGTGGTGAAGCAAACAGATATTGCGTCACATCCAAAATTTGGAACACACAAAGTCATTCATAGTTCACTTTTGATGTGTGCAACATTGTGTGTTGCTTGTGATTGTGTTCCTTTTTGCCGCTGTGTTACTTCAGACGTAGATTCCAGTGCACGGCTGGCAGGGTAACATGCATGTTTTTCACAGGGCATGTGTAGCTGAGGGGTTTCCCCCAAATATTTTGGGTCTGAGAAACACAGACTCTAAGAGTGAAACCGAAGAAGACCTTGTCCAGCACATCTCAGAGAGCCCGAGCAGAGACTGTCAAAACTGAAGTCCTACTACACTAATTAAGCACCTCGGTACTCGAAGAAGAGAATATATTTTTCAACACTTACTTCAACTGCTTTGTGCAGTTTAGAGTACAAATTAGAGTCTAATGTACTCTAGATATATTTAAGGTGTTTCTCTGAAGCATGCAAATATTGAGTGGTATAAATTCAATCTGAACAAGATTAGTAAACACTGTTTAAAAATGCCTTTGACACACATTTTTATGGCTTCATTAACAGTGTCATGATGAATCCAAGGCCTGTGACTTCCTTGGATTGATGATATATGACGAGTATGTAATGGGAGGTTGGAATTTACACCCTCTATTTTATTCCTGGGCTAACGTCTCAACATGATAAAAAAAATACTCCCACCTTCAACAGGAATAGTACCACTAACTTTACAACTTGTCAAGGTTTAGTGTGGATATTCATCACAGTGAATTATTGCCACAGGCCTATATACTGTATACCTATCTCACCACACGCAAGGAACAGTTCAGGTTTGTGGAAGGAAAACATGTCTAAGAAGGCTTCATATGGTTTTATGATTTTTTAAATTTTTTTTATTATTATTTTGTACAATCTCCCATGTTTTTAAAGCAGCTGTCAGAAGATGTCTGTTGAACCTGTTCTGCAGGGTGGAAAAATAGCTTCAATGAAAACGGTGGACACTTTCCCATACTTGATGCAAATGATATCATACACTCTTTTTAACCCTCAGGATGCTAACTGTATAGGTGAAATTCAGAAATGAAATCACAGTTTCCATAAATGTGGATAAAGTCACATCCCATTTGCCCCATAATACATCAAAATTCTCTTTTTATAGTCTCTGCTGTCATTTCAATTGATATAAAGCCAAAACATGTTGTAGATTAACTTTACACATGTATGTTACCAACATAATTCAGTGAAAGGTATGGATTTGAATTGAATTTGGTGTATACCAAAGTTCTGGATCTGGATCAATTTTGACACATGGGCATAATTCACAAACTACTGAAAAGATTTTTATGAAAATAAACAAAAAAGCACACATTGGTCTTATATCAAGGAACAAATATTTAAAGATTATCCAGATCCGATCTCTATCCTGATTCTGGATATGGATCATTTTCAAACTTGGGCATAATTAATAAAATAATGGATGGATTTCTATGACATTTTTTGTGGGAGTATGACAGTGAAAACCAGCCACTAAGGGGCCCCAAACCAGTGTATTTCTAGTGTTGGTGCCAAACCCAGATAAATGGTGAGGATTGCATCGGGAAGTTCGTCCGGCGTAGAAACTGAGCCAAATCAAATATGCATGCATCACGAAAATGAATTTCAGACTGGATCGATCAGGGGGACCCAGGTTAATAACAACGGCCACCGGTGTTGTTGACAAACAGGGTGCCAGCGGAAATTGGGCTACTGTTAATCAAAAAACCAAGGAGGGAAACACGTTAGGAGACAGAGAGAGGATTGAGAGCAGGAACTGTTGGTGCAATGACAGGCAAAGGTATTGCTGGTTGACATGATGCAGAGAAGAAAGGTAGATGTTTTGTGTGTGCAGCAGAGCAGGTGGAAGGGCAGCAAAACTAGAAGCTTTGGAGCAGGGATCAAACTGTACTATCATGGAGTGGATAGGAGGAGAAATAGAGTAGGTATGTTCCTGAAGGAGGAGTATGATGATGAATGTTGTCAGTGGTTATGCCCCACAAGTTGGCTGTGAGTTGGAAGAGAAAGAGAAATTCTGGAACGAGTTAGATGAAGTGGTAGAGAGTATTCCAAGGGAGGAGAGAGTGATGATTGGAACAGACTTCGATGGACATGTTGGTGAGGGGAACAGAGGTGATGAGGAGGCAATGGGCAGGTTTGGGGTCAAGGAAAAGAACCTGGAAGGACAGATGGTGGTGGATTTTGCAAAAAGAATGGAAATGTCTGTCGTGAATACCTACCTCCAAAAGAGGGAAGTACACAGGGTGACATATGAGTGAAAGCAGGAGCACATAGGTGGACTGCATTTCGTGTAGAGGATGCGATCTGAAAGAGATTTCAAGGTAATGACAGGAGAGTGTAGCCAGACAGCATCCTATGGTAGTGTGTAGGATGACTCTGGTGGTGAGGAAGAGGAAGAGAGCACGGGTGGAGCAGAGGATCAAATGGTAGAAGCTGAAATAGGAAGACTGCTGTGAAGACTTCAGGGTGAGGTTGAGACAGGTTCTGGGTGGTCGTGAAGAACTGGGTAGATGACTTGGTAACCACAGCAACTGTGATCAGGGAGAAAGGTAGGGAGGTGTTTGGTGTGTCATCTTGACAGAAGAAGGATGATAAGGGGACTTGGTGGTGGAACGAAGAAGTACAGGAGAGTATTCATAGGAAGATGTTGGTGAGAAAGAAATAGGATAGTGAGAGAAAGGAAGAGAGACGCCAGAAATTCAAGGAGATGCATCGTAAGGCGAAGAGGAAGGTGGCAAAGGCTAAACAGAAGGCGTATGATGAGTTGTATGAGAGGTTGGACACTAAGGAAAGGAGAAAAGGATCTGTATCGTCTGGGGAGGCAGAGGGATCAAGCTGGGAATGATGTGCAGCAGGTTCGGGGGAATTGAGGACAGGGATGGATACATACTGTACCAACAAGTAAAGAGAGCGTGCTGAGAAGATCGAAGGAGTACTTTGAGGAGCTGATGAATGAAGAAAATTAGAGGGGAAGAACGGTGGAGGAGGTGGAAACTTTGCAATAGGAATTTGGAAAAATTATGCGATGAAGTGAGAAAAGTTTTGAAGAGGATGAAGAATGGAAAGGCAGTTGGTCCCGATGACACACTGGTAGAGGTATGGAAGTGTCTAGGAGAGAGGGCAGTGGAGTTTTTGACAGTGGGACAGTGGGACAGTGGGAAGATGCCTGATGAATGGAGGAAAAGTGTACTGGTGCTGGTCTTTAACAACAAAGGTGATGTGCAGACTTGTGGCAACTACAGCGAGATAAAACTGAGGAGCCACACGATGAAGATTTGAGTAGTGGAAGTGAGGATAAGCGAAGTGATGATTTGTGAGCAGCAGTATGGTTTCACGCCAGGAAAGAGCACTATATCTGCCATGTTTGCTTTGAGAATGCTGATGGAGAAGTATAGAGAAGGTCAGAAAGTGCTGCATTGTGTTTTTGCGGATCTAGAGAAAGACTAAGACAGGGTGCAGAGGGAGGAACTGTGGTTCTATATGAGGGAGTCTGGAGTGGCAGAGAAGTATTTTAGACTGGTGCAGGATATGTATGAGAGCAGTATGACAGTGCTGAAGGGCACTGTAGGAGTGAGTGCCCCATATTCTCAAGAATTTCTTGCATTTGGTAAGTATGTAAGACAAATATCGTAGGAGACAAGTTCAAATCAAGTTTTAAATAGAGATTAAAAACCACTATGTGTTGGATACCTGTCAGAGGAACACTGAGAAGTGTGGGATGTATTTTCATTCTTTTAAACAAGAGAACTAATGCAATCAGAATAATTCAAATTACACATACTGGCTTCAACCTAATTCAGACTTTAGACCAAGTTTCAAGTCTACATTTCTGGGTATAATGCAGCATTCAGCAATTCCTTGACCGCTGGAATGAAATGACCTTAGAGACAGAACAGTGTAATGAAACAATCAAGTTGACAAGTCAGAAACTCAGGCAAGATTCAGGCAGAATTGATTTAGGTTCAAAGCTAAAATGGACAGGTTTACAATAATATTACAGATTGGTGAGATTAGGCAAAGGTTTGTTTGCCTAATCTTAGTACAAAGACTGGAAATCGGGCTCTGCCAATGCTAGCAGATCTTCTTATCAGCACTTTAATAGGCTGAATCCTGTTTGTTTTGTTTCAGTGTTAAGGGAGGTTAATTTGGAGACTATTTCTGGGATAGTCCAGGTAACATCCTGAAGACTCAGCTGATCGCCATTTAACCTCCCTGTAATGACAGGAATCTAATCTTTATGCTGGTCAGAATATCTTTATTGTACGAGATGAAACGGGTAATGATATGACCATAACACTTTAGAATTAGGGTATATTTGTTAACATTAGTTAATACAGTCGAAAGAATTTACCAACAATTAAATAATTTGACGAATAATCCTTTACTAACGATTCTCATGTTAACTAAGATACTACTTCATGCATTACTTAATAGTTTAAAACCATAATATGAAGTGTTATTTAAGGGATACATGTTTTCAACTTTACAATTAGGTAAATGTAACGAACAAAACCTCAATATATCCTGCCGGGATGTCTGCCATTTTATCTTCCTTTTACCATCTCATGTATCTATCTTTTCAGACCACGTGAATTACAATAGGTTTTTATGGAATTTAAGCCCAAGGAGACCAAAAATTAACTACACACCACAGGTTTAAACAAGGTGCATGAATCTCCCCGGCCCACCGCACATTGCAGGAAAGTGACAATTCTGTTAACCAATCAACTGCAGTGGGACTTCGTACCCTAAGTGAAGGGTGACCAAACTGGACGTTTTGTGATTTAATGGTAACATCTACAACTTTTGACAACGGTAAAGCCAAACGAATGCGTACTATACGATACCAAATTGAACTGAACAGTGCTGCTTGGCAGAAACAATGAAGTAATTAGATGACACATTAATTAACTTAAATATATTAAAATACTTATTAATGAATTATTAATCAACTCTTGCAAGAAATGCTAATGAATGTACCCTTATTGCATTGAGTTACTGACATGACTGATAATACAGGACAAAATAAGTGCATTTCTCAAATAGCGCTCGCATCGACATGGCTCCATGCCAGTTAACAGGCCAGAGCGTTCACAGTAAGAACACACAGGAACCAAAAAATAGCTGATACTTCCTCGCGAACCGTAATGTCTTCAGTGGGCTTATCTTATTATCAGGAAGGAGACATAAACAAGTGGCGGTTGCCCCCCATCATCAAACAAAAACTAGAGGACGAGAGACAAACAAAGTAGGATGGAGACCAAATCTACACTAGAGAAAGTTGTTCAGTGGGCTGCGGAGGAAACAAAATGTTGTGATTTGTGACTATGGCTTCCGTTAGTTACAGGAGAAACTCTGTATGCGAAATTGGCAGACGGGTTGGCAAAGGCTGGGTTCGTAAGAACACCTGACCAAATTATAATCAAATTTTAAAAATGCATTGTGCACCAAGTAACGCCCTCTGATGATGATGTTGGCCTTGGGAACTTTGATTTCGCTTAGACCAGTCTGAACGCGGGCTGGTTTTGAAGAAAGCATCAAGGTTTTCAGACCTGAGAACAGAACCAGAGCCTGAAGGAGAACTGTGTCGCTGTGAAAGTGCTACATGTATCCAACTATTTGGTTATCATGGTGTGGCAAAAATTTGGAAGGAAGTTCTATTTAATGGCAACAGAGCTCGTAATGCAAGTCAGGAGCAGACTATACCATTAGGCAGCTGTCTGAGCACCCAAAAACCACCTCACCAGGTATTAGAGGCAGTATAACAGTAGTAGTAATAATAGTATTATAGTAGTAGTAATAGAAGATGTGTTGCTAGTAGTAGAAGTAGATGTTGAATTATAGCTGTTGGAGCACTAGTGTAAGTCATTTGAATATTTATCAAGAGATTCAGAAAAGGACTTGATTGATGTGTTTGGAAAAACCCGCAGCGCTCACTGAAAATGTTGACCGTTAGGCTTCATATAACTCCATGTGCACCTGGAGGATTCAGACAAGGTGATAAGAGCTTAGAGACATTGAACCCTCGCTTTCAAAGTGAGTGACGCAGGTGAAAACTGAGAATTGCTCCTTTACGGGACAATGGGGTATTGCACTTATCTGATTTGCGCTTTTGGGACTTACAAATTCCACTTATTTGAAAATGAGCGCGGTAGCTAAAAACAAAAATATACTCTGCATTGAAGGGGGTGAGAGTCTGAATGTGACTTTTCAAGGAATGTGCAACTATGAATGAAGGTCAAAGCTTACTCTCTCCCTTCATGGATGACGTGTTACTACTATCACTTGAGTTACATAACAGCTATTACTATATTTTTTTTTTAGGTTGTTGCGTGTGGGTAGAGGTTTGATCACCAATCTGTCGGCATCATGTCTGTCTTTTGATGGTTAACGGTCCCAGAATGCCAGGTGAAATAGAAAACTGACTTGTGCTCATGAATACACACACACACACACACACACACACACACACACACACACAACAGTGACCATCAGGTGGTAAGGCACTTGAGAAAGGTTTGTACTGTGCTTATCAACACAGTCATCAGTTACTGAAGAGTGAGGGGCCAAACATGTGTATGTGTGTGTCTGTTTGTGCGTGTGTGTGAGCAGGTGTAGTGGGTTTACAGTTAAAGCCAAACCCCCTAGATTAGTGAATGTACGCAAATCACCAGTAGGCTCCAAATGCAGGTTACTGGGAATTCCCCTACACCTAGACAAAAAAGTGTGTGTGTGTCTGTGTTTGTGCATGTTTCTTTGTGTGTATAGTGATAAGCTATAAAGCTATAATATCTCATAAACAAAGATGGAGTGAGTAATGAAAGTGTTAAATACTCAGCACTAGTATTTAAATTGAATCACGTTAAATTTGAGGACAAAACATATAAATTCAGTTCTTTATTAAACGTAACTTTATTCGAGTTTGTTAGTATGTGACTGATTTTAGTGATTTATATGGGACAGTTTTATTTATTTTATTATTCTGTTTGATGACCACACCCATTGGCAGGGCCCTGGTGGAGGCCAGGTGAGTTGGGTGAGCAATCTGGCAGGTAACGAGGCAGTTGGATTTGCCGCGGTGTTGGTATACTGTATGTGCTGTGTCACAGAGACACTGGCAAGTATGCAAAACCTGAGGTTGACCCCAAACATTATCACCTCTCTATCACAAACATACACTCCTGTGTCTTTCTTTTTCTGTATTTTCCCCCTGTTGTCTTTTGGCTCAGTGCAAAAATATGAGCTATTGTTTCCAGGCTATTATTTTTTTCTATTTGTTATACATTTGCAAATTTAAATTAATCACATTGCTAAAGTGCATTTATTTGTACATCTTCATTTTTTGAAGAATCTCAATTCAATGTGATGCCTGATGTGCATCAAAACATATGAAATTTGCATATTATTATTTATTTATTAGCAGTGCATGGTTAAGTGGAACCCATTGAGGAGAAAAATATTCATTAGCCATATGGGAATGCTGGAGATAGAGAATGGGATTGGGAACTGCTGGGACTTTGCATTCCCACGAAATAGTGTTTGTGTCCTCCAGTAGGCAATCTGCGGATTCAATAAACTCTCATAAACTACACTGACACACACACAAGCCCACTGGCCTTATCGGGATAACACATAAACTCCAATGTGAAGACTCCACATAAATCATCTGCTTTCACAGGGGAGATAAGAGAGCCAGCATGACAAAGTGAGGTCAGAAGACAAAATTAAACATCTCTGATATATTTTGCATCCCGCTTCCAAAGAATATAAAAAGAAGGGCCTGAGGGTCTTTGATGAGCTGTTCTGAAAGTAGTGCCTGTTGCATGGAGCGAAGTCTACACACACCACACGCAACAAAGCCATGGGTAACGTGCGCCTGTGAGCACAGCTGGACCAGATTGTCCTGCAGGAGGCCCACACCTACACCCTGCAGCTGCTGTCAGGAGCGTCGATGGAAACAATAGATGTGTTTTTAATCAACCTCCCACATCTGAGCTCGTCACCCTATTAGCATCCAAATCACCCAAAACATTTGTGTGATTTGGATGCTTTGGATTTGCATTTTGCACTATGCTTTACATAATACATGGATCTTTCAGGTGTTCATGTTAACAATGCAGAACTCTCCCCTTTCCTTTGTTGTAGTAAATGATAGAGTAACTCACAAATGGCAATATCATGGTTCGCTGCTGTGTGAGGAGGGACAAAGTTAGGTCAACTTACTTGTCATTTTTTCTCTGTCATGTATGAAACAGCGCATATAGAAAAACTTACAAACACAAAAATTCTTGCAAAGTTCCATATGATTACATACCACTCCAGGGCCTTGTACACACAACGATACATTTTTTTTTTTTCCCAGTATGTTCATCAACAAGCCCACAGCCTCTTGGGTCATCAAGTTTTGCTGAAATGTAAAAAAAACCCAAACAAACAACAACAGCAGCAAACCCAACCCCCTTTTTTTTTTTTTTTTTTGCATATCTATAAACAGTTAGGTCCAAAAGTATTTAGACAATGACAGTTTTTTTTATCATTTTGCCACCCACTGGATTTAAAATAAAACAATCACGATGGAGACTTTCAGGTTTAAGAAGTTCCACAAGAATTTATAGCCATTTTATACAGAGTACCTCCACTTTCAGGGACTCAAAAGTATTTCGACAAACTTAACATCATACAAACATAATTGTAAATAGAACAGTAATTTGAATTTGTGGATGAAAGTCCTCATCAGTCAATGACTGCCTGAAGTCTGGAGCCCATGGACATCACCAAATTCTGAGTTTCCTCTCTGGAGATGCTTTGCCAAAAGAGCCACCTTCCGTAGCTGCTTGTTTGTGGGTCTTTCTTCCTTCAGTTTTGTCTTCATTGACTGCAGTGATGCTTTACTGGGTTGATATCGGGTGACTGACTTGACCATTAAAGAATATTCAATATCTTTGACTTCAAAAAGTTATGAGTTGCTTTCACAGTATGTTTAGTGTCATTATCCACCTGCACTGTGAAACACTGTCCTTTCAGTTTTGTATTATTTCGCAAAATTAGAACCGCAAGTACCAACCTGAACACCTCAGAATTCCTCCTGATACATCTGTCAGCACTCACATCATCAGTAAACACCAGTGAGCCCTTTCCACTGCCGTACATGCCCAGGCCATAACACTGCCTCCACCATGTTTGACACATGATGTGGAATGATTTGGATCACGAGCCATTCCTTTCCTTCCCTATAGTTTTCTCTTCCCATCATTCGCATACGTTCATTCTGATAAGTTTCATCTGTCCAAAAAATCTGATTCCACAACTTTTTTAGATTTTCTAGTTTTCTGGCAAAGTCTAATCCACGTAATAATCTATGTATCCGTTTATGTGCTTCTGGCCATGAAACTGCTTGTCATGCAGTTGCCCAAATATTTTTGAGCCCCTGAAAATAGAGGTACTCCTGAAAAAAATGGCTGTAATTCCTAAATGGTTAATGCCATATTTTTGTGATAACTCTTGATTAAATCAAAGCTGAAAGTCTGCACGACATCCATCATGGTGGTGTACAGAGGCGAAATTATAAACGTTGTGTCGGTGTTCATATACTTCTGGAGCTAACTGTACATGTGTACAACATAATGAACATTTTAAAGAATGATTATACACCCCAGTTTGTGCATGTTCAGTGTAGTTCTCTATAGTGAATATGTGCAAGAATCTACAACAACAATAAACAATAAATAGAAGGGAAAATCATCTGTTCAGAGAGATACTTTATTTAGTGTATACAATGCCTAAATTTT
>KV751391.1:695452-746264 GCA_001698575.1 Mola mola
ATATAATTTACTAATAGTCCGCAGTGCCCCAGGGCTGGATGAGATTAACCTGAGTTCCTCAAGGCTCTGAATGTTGTAGGGCTGTCCTGTCTAACACACCTCTCTAACATTGCCTGAACATTGACAACAGTGCCCCTGGAGTGGCAGACTGGGGAAGTGGTTCCCCTTTTTAAGAAGGGGTACCAGAGGGTGTTTTCCAGCTCCTCAGCCCCCCCATTACCTGGTGCTGGAGGGGAGAGTTCAACTGTTAGTTGCACTTCCAATTCAAGAGGAACAATCTTGGCTGTGGAACACTGGACCAGCTCTGTAACCTTCACGGGGGCTGGATGGGGCTTGGGAGTTTGCCCAACCAGCCTACATGTGTTTTTTGGATCTGAAGATGATCTACAACCGTGTTCCTTGAGGTGTCGTGTGGGGTGTGCTCAGGTAATATGGAGTTGTTACGAGTCATTCGATCTCTGTATTGTCGGTGCCAGAGCTTGGTTCACATTCCCGGTAGTAAGTCAGACTCGTTCATAGTTTGGGTTGGACTCTGCCAGGGCTGGCCTTTGTCAACGATTCTGTTCATAATTTTGCTGGTCAGAATTTCTAGGTGCAGCCAAAATGCGGAGGGTGTCAGATTCCGTGGACTCTGGATTCCATCTCTGCTTTTCAAAGATAATGTGGTCCTACTGGCTTCATCAACCAGTGACTGCATGCACTGGGACGGTTTGCAGCTAAGTGTGAAGTCGCAGGGTTGAGGATCAGCTCCTCTAAGTCTGTGGGACCAATCACTCCAGGTCAGGGAAGAGTTGCTGCCCTAAATGGAGGAGTTCAATTATCTTGGGATCTTGTTCCTGAAGGAGGAGAAAATGGAGGGGCTGATTGACAAAGGGATCGATGTGGTGTTGATGAAGCGATGGATCCAAGAGGATTTAAGAGGAGCTGCTGCTCCTCCGCGTGGAGAGGAGCCAGTTGATGTGGTTTAGTCGGCTGGTTAGGATGTCTCCCTTGTGGAAGTGTTTTAGGGATGCCCCTCCAGGAGGAGACCTGGGGAAGACCCAGGACATGGTGGAGAGATTATATCTATCGGCTGGAATATCTTGGCATCCTCCCAGAGGAGTTGGTGGCTGTGGAGAGGACATCCTGGGCTTCCCTGTCAATACTGCTACCCCTGTGACCCAGACAGAAATGTAAAGAAATATATGATAGATTATCTTATAATAGGTCACCGCTTAAGTGGTTGGTCAGTTCAGACTGAAATTTGTATTGGACTGATGTTGTAGAAACATTCATGGTTCCCAAAGGATGATCCTGCGGTTGAATATTCCCTTTGGCACTATCATGAGGTTCCAGTTTGAATGAAATATCATGAAAAAATCTCTAAATACAAGTATACTAATTAAATAATCAATTTTCTGCCACTGTCAAAATATAATTGGACATGTGGGTGTGGTTAATTATAATTTTAAAGGGGATAAAAAAATCTTTTAGTGCAGAACTTCTGTCTTCATCTTCTGGCAATACAATCACTGGTGCTGTGCTTATGACATTCTCGTGGTGGATGTAGCCTCTAGCCCTCTATGTCCCCACGTTTCTCCCTCTTTTGCTCTTGAAAACCAGTCTGTGCATAAATGCACTGCTGCTAGTGAGCCAAGATAGGAAAATTGCCACCACGTAAACTCTTGGCAGCAATATACTGAGAGATTAATTTGGCTTAGATCAGGTTTATCAGCATTTGTTTGAGCTCGTTTGGTAAGGGCTTTATGGTAATTAGAGAAAGGATGTTCATTTATGTGAAAATATCCCATACTCAAATTTTCAACTGTGTAATTGTTTGATTGTTTGGATGATGATGAACAAGATGCTGCTTATATATTGTTCCATAAAACAGCATTGTACAGTAAAACAGTGTAAAAAAAAAAAAAAGGCCCATTTGCATTATACAAAGAAATAATGGGAGTTTTATATCAATAGCAGTTCATGTAGCGTGTTAAAAGTTACACAACCCTATGACACCCCCAGGGCTGAGGGAGCAGGTCTATGATCGAGCCATTTGATGAATTTAATGACTAACCTTGCGTTCCGGGCCACTATTGTCCCATAACACCGCCCCCATTTTGCCCACACACAGCACCCCCTCTTCTCCATTCACCTGGCCCCACCCTTACGTCCACATCCACTTACCTCATCCCCCTTCCTCTGCTGCTCTTTCTTTCATTCATTTCTTTCCTTTGTACTGTGAGATGCCGAAAGGAAGAGAAGCATGGGTGGGGGCCGTTGTAGGAGAGGGACCTTTTGTTGGCTTTCAGGTGGTTTCACATGAAAAGCAAGAGTACACACCTAAGTTGCCGCCACCGGCGACCTGTGGCGTCTAACTTGCTTCCGCTGAGCATAACTCAGTTAGCCTTCAGTTGCCTCTGTACAGCCAGGGCATGCACAAATACAGACACATTTGTGAACACATGCTACTGTAGACCTACAAGTGTGCACAAATACACACACACTCCTGTCAACACTAGTGGGTGTTGAATGTGCAGGGTTAGGGAGGGGAAAAAGTTTTGCCAGGGGGGGGAGTGTGTTGGCGGGGTTGACTGCTTGGCGACTTTGTTTGTCCTCCCTCTGAATGGACTCCTCTTGCTGGAAGGAGCTCAGATGGCCTTGAATGTTCGTGCGTCTGTGTTTTATGCCCAGGTATGCCACGGTGAGTGCTCTCAAGTTAGTGTCAGGTGTCAGGCAGCTACTTGTCTGTGTCTTCAAGGCTGCCGTTGCTTGGATAGTGTTTACAGCCCATAGAGCACACGGCAGAGAGGGAGAATGGGGGAGGTGAGGGGAGGGAGCACTGGCTTTGATCTGATGCAGACTGTTTGATAGCATGTGTGTGAGAACGAAGGAGAGGGAGAACAGGAGTGCGTGCATACTTTTTCAGTGGCACGTACAAATGTCTGGACACATGTGCGTTCAAGCCATTCATTCAACACGGAGCCTGACCTCACATTTCTGAGACCTTGAGAAAGATTTGATTTAACCCCCCTATATAGAATAAGCGACATTATTGACACTCAAAGCTCAGACTGAAAAATAACACTCCAAATGTACCACAAGGAACACTAAAAATCAGAGTATGTCATCAAAATATCACCGCCGACGGGTTAAACTGTAGGTCAACAATGTAGGTATTAAATAATAGATATAGGATTGTGTCACCAAAAAGTATCAATGTCAGTAAATAAGGCCCTGAAGGTGTATGGCTTAAATGAGTTTCATTCTGTGCTGTTAATTTTTTAAAAGAAGATTCAACCATTTTCCACATTCGCAGCAGCTCTGCTAAAAATATACCACTGTCAAGTTGAAACACATTTAAATGCTTTCACAAGTACAAATACTATACATATATATACATTAGCCTTTTGCCTTATTGCATCTCTCTTTTCAAATGACTTTTTAAATATTTTAAAGATGCATGTCTCCTTTCTTTGACGAGAAAAAAACTGCTGCAGCCGTTACACAATATATGCTCCACTCAATATGTAAATATGCATTTTCACCCTTAGGTGTAAACTAGATTACATGGACTCACATTTAACCTTGCCAGTAAAATCTGTCAAAACAGGTGCAATTTGAACAATTATCTAGCTTAGTTCTCTAACAATACCTGTGCCATGATCATTTGGAGGTCTGTGATTTAAGAAAGAGATCAATAAGACAGATGGGAAAGAGATAAAGGTAAAGACAGAAGGCAAGAGACAGAGACAGGCAGGAGACCAGACATGCAGGTTTTTACAGTATGTCTGCTTTAGGGCTCCCGCAGGGCCAGACAATTAAAGAGCATTTAAAAAGATGACAGAGCTCTGTGCCCAAGAGGCGGAAAGGTGGAGTTTGCAGGTGCATGGGGAGTTTGTGCATGCTTTCGTGCATGTACACGTGTGCCTGTGGGAATGTGCGTGTGCGTTGTGAGACGTGTTGCTCTGAAGAGTCTGCCTGGTTAAATCTGATCAGCCGAATGCTCGTACAAAAAAAAAAAAAAAGAAAAAGAAAAGAAACAGCAGCAATGAATATCACTTAGAAACCATTCCAGCACCTTTTTTTAAACCGACAATGGACAGAGGGAGCAACATTGGGCATTTCATGACAAAGAGGCAGAATAGAGAGACTAAAAGATAGGGGGAAAGAGAGAGGGAGGGAGAGAGAGAGAGAGAGAGAGAGAGAGAGAGAGAGAGAGAGAGAGAGAGACTATGTGAAGAACAGCTCTGAAAGAGTTTTTGTGGGGCCATAACAAAGGCCCCTCAGAAAACACAGTGGCATAGGAATGTTAATTAATTAATGAGAAACTATTCAGCCTATACAGAGAATCGTGAAGAAAGATAGACAGAGACAGAAAAAGACAGAGAGACAGACGGAATTCCTAGTGAACATTTATAATTGTACAGTTTTTATATTTCATATGCTGTGAACTTAATCCAAGTCCTGTGTCTTGGCAACGTTTATTAAAGCCTGTTAAAGGAATCATAAATTTAGGTGATGCATCTTTGTTCTTGGCTTTACACGCATGCATTTGTGTACATGTTACAAACTGCTGCTGTCAAAAGAAAGCTCCTCCAGCCTGAAATTTCTTGGAACTACGAAAACAGCCCTGTTTTCCACGTTGGCTACAATGCGTTTTTGAGCTAATCCGGTGGGGTTTAAAAGGATTTTATGAGCCCAAGTTGTTGTGGAGATTTTATCAACTCATTGAAGACAATGTAATCCCTCAAGAAAAAGAAGGGAATCACCATAACTGAAATTATGGGCTGTAATTTAATGCTAAACCCATTAAGAATTTATTGCTGAAAAACTCATGATGTCCTGTCCCTGCCGCAGCTTTCAACTGCTGAATGGTTGCTGCTAGGACATACATGGAATTAGACAAAAGGGCACTCAAGTCGGCACTGCTTTGAATGCAAAGCCGGTTTCTCATTCTTTGATTTGTTATAATTACAGAATGCATCACTGGGTAGCTATGTAATTTCCTGTTCTTGCAGGTGCACAACACGTAAAGCTTAGTTGTGTAATATGCGAAACATCGAGTCAGATTTTATGGCATTCGCATCCAGCTGTTTATAGCTCTCACTTGCCCCGAGTGTATCAGGAAAGTTTTAATTTCAACGCTAAACCCACACAAGCAAGAATTATGAGTTGTAATAAAAGAATAGAGGCCGGAAGAGATTATTTTCAAGATTCTGTGGAAAAATGCAAGTGAGGCTTTAGCCCAAGGCAGCTGCCACTTCTTCACAAATCAGCTCGTCTCTCTGTAGAACGGAGTGTGCATATGTGAAAATGGATATGTGAACTCCATTTGTGCCAGTTATTTTCTATGTGTGTCCATGTTGCTGTGCACGTTAGCAAACAAGCGTGTGTGTGTTCCTGTGTGTGCGATCACGGCATTCCAGCAGCAGAAACCTGAGAAGGTGTGACTTACGAGACATTGGATTCTGCTCTTTCTGGGGATTGAAGGGTGCTGAAGTGTCAGAATTCCAATTTCCTTTCAAACATTCACACAAACACTCTGCATCTCTCTCACACACTCCTTCATTCTTATCTTCCACAGATTTCTGCTCCCTCTTATCTCTCCGTCAGCTATACACATGGCCTCTCATTTTCTCTCAACTCCATTCATTCATTCCATTCAGGTCCCACAAGGAGAAATCTTGCCTCACACCACTGGACCGTACTGCCACCACACCTCCTTCCATTTGATTCCCTCCTCAAACTCATGCTTTGTTTTCACATTCAGGCAAAATAAAACTGAAGGGGGGGGAAAGGTAGAGAGGGAGAAAGAGAGGGAAGAGTTTGAGAATTGCAGGGCCCCTCCTACTTTCCAGAGATGCTCCAGCCCATCCCTAAATTGTGGGCCAATGAGGGTGGTTCATTCACAACTCATGCGCTCCTTCTACAATAGGTAAGGAAAGAGAGGAAGAGAGAGCAGGAGATACATGCAAGGAGAAAGAGAGAGAGAAAGAGTGACTGTGTTTGGGGGAGACAGAAAGTGAGAAGTGACGAGGAAAGAGGGGAAAGAAGCCAGAGCATATTTAACCCCTGGGGATGAGGTGGCACTGAGAGATGAAGAGATAGAACTGTCGTGAAAAGGACAGATTTACAGGGTGGACACGAAGGGGGCTTTTCAACAGAGCAGGAGGTATTTTGGAAGATCAAAAACGTGGAACCTGCTCACATAAAACGAGCCTGCCTCTTTAAACATCAGAGGGGACAAGAGGGAGCGACAGACGTCCTTACAGGTGCAGACGTGGACAGGTGTCAGACATGCTGCCTGTACTTTTGCTTCTCTACGCGTGCTTTTCTGGACGAGTGTGGGGGTCCGCCCCCACAGCGTGGGGGTACAGCCGGATCCCGGAGAGGCAGGGGCCAGTGGCACCACTGTGCCCGTCCCCGTGCCAGTGTGAACAAGATGGAATCTATGTCATGGTGGACTGCTCAGAGTTGGGACTATCATCAGTGCCGGCCAACCTCAGCCCCCTCACCACTTACCTGTGAGTACCACATTTCCTGTGCCTCCTGTCTCGTCATGTCTCATTTTAGTGTGTTCACCTGCAGGCCTGCCGCCTTGACCCCAATCAACTTTTCTTGTGTTTCTTGTATTTGTATCCCAACAAACCTCTTAATCTCTTTCATCTGCGCTATTCTGCTTTACATGGACAATACAAATGTGTACAATCCAAATTCCCAGCCGTTAACTGCTTTGATCATGAATTTTGTTGTAGAAAAAAAGTTATAAACCCTTATTTCACACTGCTTGGATTGCAGCAGGGATTCCTCTTTTAAAAATAGAGCAGAGGGAAACAGTGGGCTGGATGTGTGAGCAGGAATCAGCGGCAGAAGATGAATGCATGTGGATAAAAACTGACAGGACCGGATGGGAATACGTGTGTGAAAGTGAGTGTGTGTGTGCCTTGACCACTATGGCAAAATTACTGGGCCACTTTTCTTCAGTATCAGGTTTCCGTGCACCAACTGGAGCCCCCATGGACTGTGTGTGCAAGTGTATGTGTGCACATGTGGATGTCTTTGTGTACATGTATGCAATTGTGTTTGTGTGTGTGTGCAAGCTGGAAGCACATGACAAATGCATGTGTTTAAGAGAGTAAGTGTTTAAACACAGATGTCTGTATGTGTGTGAGATTTAATAGCCAGATTTTATGCCACTAGGTTTTTTTTTTTTCCTTACTCGAATCGGAAGGTGTACAGGGTGTAAAGCCCTTCATCATCTTTATGATTTTGGGTTATTGATAATATTTATTTGAGTCTGAACATGTAATGTTAATGTTCTATGATTCTTTTGTTTAATAAAAAAAATTAAATGCTGCAAATTTTCTTAAAAAATAATTTGTGAATGTGTTTCAGAGGAGTGACATAGGCTACTGTAAATACAATTAAAAACATTAACATCGATATGTCGCAACTGACCTTAAGTTGCATATTGAATGAGTAAATCGAATAAGTTGAATGAAGCCCACTTCACTGCCAGGGCAACAAGAGAAACTTTAGACATTTGTTTTTTCCTGCTCTGGTCTACAGCCAGATCTTACACACTGCATCCCTGTGGAGTCCTCTGAGGGCACATTACAGCCACTTTTTGATGACTGATATCAAAGTGATAGAAGTCAAATCCAGGAAACAGGTGGTGATAGAGCAGTTGCTCACTAGGGGCTCTATTAGTACTACAAGAGCAGCGAGACAGGATTCAGAGAGAGCAGAGAAAGATTAACTGTTTATGTAGCAAATAACTCTGAAGCGAGACACATACATGACAGCTCCGCTTGAACAATGCACGATTCCTTGGCCGTCATGGGAGCCCACGATAACCACGATGTTCCTTTGAAAGTTAAAACACATGTAGAGTTTATGGAGGTGAAATATGGTCTGTAACTGCAGTCGAGAGTCACTCTACCTGTGTGAGCATCACATGGTCGGCTCAACATTGGGGCAGCTCACAGAGCAAAGCCAGCACACTCGCACATACACACATGGAGGAATGAATCTCCTCTACAATAAAAACAAGGATGACCCGAGACTCATTCTGCAAAAGTCTGTTCTGCCAGAGCCACACACACACACACATCATTCCCTACAAACACAAGAGTAATTGTTCATTTCCCCTCGTTACCTAACAGTGGAACAGGAGCAATTAGTGAGTTTGAGGGCTGATTTAGAATAAGATAAATAAACTCAGCGACCAACCACACACGCCCACACACATAGTTGAGCAGTGCCGCAGGGGCGGCGTGTGGGATAGCAGGAGAGATGCCACAACAAATTAAGATAGAAGATGGAGAGTCAGAGATTTCTCTTTTGCCTCGCTGATTAAAATCATCAAAGAAAAAAACAAAAACAAAAACAAAAAAAAACCCCTTTGATTTCCTACACCTACCTACATGCACATAGACACACACACACACACACACACACACACACTCGTAACCCAGAGCCCTGCGCAGTGGACTACAGCCTCTGATTCCTTCCTGGGCTCTGATGGAATGTAACAAGGTAAATTCACTCATGTACTGTACTTTAGCACAAATGTAAAGGAACTGGTACTTTTCACTTTCTGGTAATCTATACTTACACTACATTGTACTTTCTCCTTGAAAACTTACTTGTTTGCCGATTTCATGCAGCATCAAAACCAAATTAGCACATTTTAATATATATTTTATTGGTAATCAGATTAAACGACATATCTAATACTTATAATCAGACAAAATGCTAAATATCAAACCCGATCAGCCAATAATCAGCGTTGAGTACATTTATTGGCAGAAGATTACCTTTAACACCCAAAGACAGTTTAGGACTTTTATTCATATATTATTTGTATGGGTGACTTCAACTTTTTTCCAAGCAATATCTATAGCCTATAATATATGGATATATATTGGATATATTTGAAACTTTTTACAGCTCCTGTGATATAAAGGGCTACAGCACACTCTGCTGTGTTGCACACACTGGATTAGCTTCCCTAAGCTTACTGCTGAGGTCGCCGGGATTTGGTCGAGAAACAGTCCCCATTACAAACCGCATCTACACACCACTCCAAAAGTATCTGACATCATTCACCCATGTCATCTGAGAGCTCTTCAAAGTGAGCACAACTGTATGTGCTACAGTGATGGAGAGGGCAATCGAAGTAATGCGTGATTCACTCCATTTTCTGGTTATTTCCACATGTGGGCAACCTTGTGACACATAGGTGTAAAACTAATGGAATAACAATCAATAAAAACTTTGGTACTGATATGCCAAAGTGCATAAAAAAGAACTCAATGTGCAACCCAATGGGTTTCAACTTTTCTGAAGACATTTCCAACTACTCAGAGCAGAGTTAGTAGAGATTTATGATAAAAAAAATTGTTTCTGTGGGCAATGAGCTGTCATGTGAGATGCTTTGAAAGGCAGTCTCTTTGATATCACACTAGAGAGGAAAAACAGTGCCCAAAGGTGTGTACCTGAGCGTGTGCATGAGAACACAGTGTACATTATTGTGGGCATCAGTGCTGTTTTATGTGTGAGAGGGAACCTGTCTTAAGACATGGCCCCACAGTGACACATTAACTGCCCCTCTATTGCAAGTGTTTGCTGGGAGCAAAGTCACCTGTGCCACTGCCAGACTTCTACATACTTAAATCAACTATGGAACAGGGCTGAAAATAATGGATTTGTTCATGAACTGGTTTTATGCACAGATGTTTCTAAGCTTTTCAAATGCTACACACATCTTTTTCAGTGGTCTTTAGCACGTGCATGTTTGTGTGTGTGTATGTAAAAGGGAAAAGAGTGTGTGTGCTCTGAGGCTGGTCTCTGACTGCAGTTGAGCAGTTATTAGGTGATGCTTTGTGGTATGAGCCGAGTGCAGTGAACTTCTAACAGTATTTTGGCTAAAGCAAGGAAACCACAACTAGCACATTACCAGATGAAGGAAAACCAAAGAGTTTGCAAGTGCATGCGTGTGCGAAGACCACCCAGACTGCTGAAGGAATTTTTCCTTTTCTTTTTTCTTTTTTCCAGTCAGTGGAGGTTAAGCAAATTGTAAGAAAGATATTAAAGCAGGAGGGGAAGAAAAGGAATGAAAACAGGCAATGACAAAATTAGAGATTGGTGATGAAACTGGTGTTTTGGAAGATTTTGGAAGTACAGGTTAACAAACTCTCATATACACACAAACACATAGGAGAAAACATCCTGTCCCTGTACGGTGACCATGACTGTAACAGTCGTGTGCGTGTCATTTAGTCATTATGTTGATGGAATGATTCCTATCATGTGCGACCGGGGGTCACACTGTAAACATCACAGACAGAGAGAGAGAGAGACAGAGAGAAAGAGAGAGGGAGAGGAGGGAAGAATGGGGGGTGGGGTTTGAGAGAAAAAAATGGACAAAAATAGTGTTTTGTGTGTGTACACTGTCAGTGGAGGGTCCTTTACACAGGAGTTATCAGCTCCAGCATCAGTGTCCTGGCTCCAGACGTCTCTGGTAGCCCCCTGCTTCAACAGCACAGCCTTCCCATTCTCTCTGTCTATCTATTCTCCTCCACCTATTCTCCTTTCCTCACCTGTTTCCTCTGGTCTCCTTCTCGTAAAATTTGTGCTTGATTGTGTTTGTATGTGCAAGAACACTTTGGAGCAGGTGTTGAAGTTTGTCATGCAGCACAACCATTGATGTGCAGTGAGTCTGTTAAAATATTAAACTAAATGAATATATAGCTCAGGGTAATGAAGTTAGTGTAAGAGTGTGTGTCATTTAGGGAACTCTAATCTCTCCAGAGATCAGAGTTGAGGACTTTTGAGCAGAAGAAAGCTGTGATGTAGTTCATCGTATATAATAAAAAAAAGTAATATAAAGAGCATTTAAGTGTTCTGTCTTTTCAATTTTCTTCCATTTTACCCATTACTTCCCTTAATTTATCTGCCCTGCCTTTGTTCCTTCCATCCTGCAAAACTGTGCTTGCATTGGTGTTTAAGAGTCAATTCCTTAGCACTCTCCTTTGATTCCCTGGAGGCTCTGACAGCGAGATGCCAGCAGAAAAAAAAAAATCCACTTGTATATGCAACAAAAGTGAATTTTATGCCAGAAGGGTGTTGGGGAGAAGGGAAAGGCAGCTAACTCTGGATAGTGAAATGGTTTGTGGTTTCCTGAGAGCAACCTGGGAAGCTTTTAAATGTTGCTCGGGGACAGACAGCAGGTATGCAGGTAGAAGACGAGAATGGAAACAATGACATTTCTCTTGGAAGCGTCAGAGAAGACAGAGATGCTATAGTGTACTCCGCTGCTCCATATCCTGTCCCTTAGAATAAAGTAGAAAGCAGTCACGAAAAAAAGATCTCGAAGGGAACTAAGGTGCAGGAGGTGGACATTGGGGAGATGAAGTGGAAGATACCTTTGGAGTGTAAATACACAAGCACATTGGGACAACAGTGGTTGTCTTTTGGTCAGCCCATGTAAGCAGTGTTATAGATCTGTAGGGTTTGTGTGGTAGCAGTCTGACGCAAGTATGACATGGGGGGCCAGGAATGTGCTCCCCGTGACGTGTGGATAAGCAGCGAAGGGCTTCTTCTAATTGAGATCATTCAGAATGCCTGCATGGCCTAGATTCCTGTTCAGCCCCTTTCCGACCCTGGGAATCCTCGGGAATGTGTGTGTGTGTGTCAGCAAGCGTGCGTGAGTCCATACTAGTGCATGAGCCCTCTCTCTTCCTTTACAGAGACAGCATTGTCTAATCCTGGGCCAGGGCACGACAAATGTCCCAAACTGTGGATGCAGAAGAGTATGCATAGAGTCAGCACACATCCATCCACTTTGCGAGCTGTCACTTGTGTTGGTATTATTGCTTGTGTTTAGATAACATGAATTTTGCTTTCAATCATTTTTCCAGAAAAATACCACATTTCAAGAAACAGTTCCTCCTAAAATTTTAGATATTTTAAATCATGAGGCCTCTTTAGTTTTCACTTGATTTTATAACTTTATCTTCTTGGATTGGTATAGTTTGGATGGCTTAATGGCTCACACAAGAAAAATGTTCATCTAAGTCAGGAAAAAAAAAAAATGGAAAATGTGTCTCCAAATGGTATCTATATTCATACATTCATTCATTTTCTACTGCTTATCCTATTAGGGGTCGCCGGGGGGGGGCCCTAACCCAACATCATCGGGCGAACCAGTCGTCAGTTCATCACACAACCAGCCACACTCACATTCACACCTAGAGGCAATTTAGACTGACCTTAACCCCCAGTTTGCATGTTTTTTGCACTGTGAGAGGAACCCTGAGTACCCGGAGAGAACCCATGCAGACACAGGGAGAACATGCAAACTCCGCGCAGAAATAACCCTGACCTATAATATTCCAAATAAACAGGCTTAAAATGGAATTAAAATGGAATAGTAAACTCAAAACATAAAAGATAACATTTACAAAAGAGTTGATGGCGGTGCATGTAAGACAGAACTCTGCACACCAAACCTTCTGTCTGTCTCTGTCTGCCTATCTGTGTGATCGCTGGCCAGGCCTGCTGACTAAAAAGGCTCATGTGGGGCTGGAAGTGTGCAGGTGATGACTAGTAAGGGCCACGCGGCTCTACACACACACACACACACACAAATTGCTCAAACACCGATGTACATACAAGAACACACTTTGTCATATGAACATACTGACTTAATGACGGTTAATGTCTTGACCAATCCCCTTGTGCGGCATCAAAGTATCCAACGGAGTAGTGCTGATACAGTGATGCTAGAAGGGATTAGGTTGGGAGAATGGACCCCTGGGAGGGGAATGAGGTAAAGGGAACAAAGAAATGGATCATAAAAACACTTAAATGCCTCACATTTGCGCACACAGACAAAGATGCAAAGTGTAGTCAAATAATGAATGTATAGAGGAGGAATGTCCAGAAAATGGATGAGGGTATGAAGAAAACAGAAGGGGGAAGAGATGAAAAGACTCTTAATTTTGGAGGGTTGGGTTAACTAATTGCAAAAACAGCAGTCAGGTTACTGTGTTAGCATAAGGCAATAGTAGTCTTGCTAAGACTGTACTTCACAGGTGTATTTTCCATCTGCTGTAAAGGGAACCTCTGCAACCCCAGCCAGTCTTACTTACATCTCTTTTACATGTCTGAGAAGGAGCAAAAGAGGAAATCTGGACTTTCTACACGCATGGCAAGACGCCAAGCTAAATCTCCTGAAACCAACAGCAGTCACATCTGCTATTCGAGATGGGGTAAGATTTCAAATGCTGATCTGAGCTCAGGTCTAGATGTTATCCGCGACTGCTGTTAAAATACATGGAGCAGATGAGCAGATCACGGATCCGTGAGTCCAGCAGTAGAGGAGGAGTGAGCCAGGAATGGATTTAAGCGGTCCTATATCCAGTGTCCTCCTGTTTCTGCCATTCAACCAAATGAAGTCATAATAGAGCCTGACACTAATACTCACCAGGTTTCATTTACTGTCGTATCCAGTACTGAGGATCTGCGTCCAATCAGTGTGTGGAAAAGAACACCTCTCTGGAAGCAATATCTTCTCAGGATGTGTGGAAAAGTGGGGAAATTTGTAAACCCTTTCAGCACATCTTTGCCATCATTATCATGTGGCAGAAACTATTAGCTTGGATTTAGAAGGAGACAAAAATGCTTTCTGGCACCCATCATGTAACAAACATATATGAAAGCCAGACAAGATATACATGCCAAAACAATAGATTAGTGGACCATGGACAGAGATATGAATGACATTGTGGCTCCCAAAGCTATGTGGTACCCACAACAGCTGCCTGTCATTCTGGTCCACATGTTGGAGGCAGTCGTAGTGTGTAGCCCTGTAGTTCCAACACTTCCTGTTCCATTACTGAAGTGCTTGACCTTTCACCCCCCTCCCCTCCATCTCATGACAGGGCATGTGTGTGGGAGGGCAGAGTGGACATAGAGCGTGTATGTGTGTGTGCCTGTGCACATGCGGTATACCAGGGTATGAATAAGTCCCAGAGGGCATGAATATGTTTCCCATGACATGGCTTCAGACTAAACAGCCGGGCCCTCAACCCAGACATCCGCCTGTCATTCTCGCCTAAACCGCAGCGAGCGGAAAAGAGCACAAAACATGGGAACACAAATACACAGAGACATCTCCTTTTTCTCACTCATTATCTCCTCCTTTCTCCCCCTCCCTCTCTGTTTCCCTGCTCCTTTGTAGCCAAGTCCTCCCCTTGTCCCTTCTGGTCCAGGTGAAAGACTTCTCCCTCACCCTCTCCCGTGCTCTTTGTGCCCCGTGAATGAGGGAGAGAGAGAATAAGAGAGGGAAAGATAAAGAGAGAGTGCCTTTGGATACAAAGGGCAGTGTACCCCTCCCAGGAAGTCTGGGAGAGAGGGGGGGGAAACACATCTTTAGAGGAAGGAGGAGGGGACATCAGCATTGTGCCTTCCTTCCTGACTCTTTGTGTGCGTGTGCATGCCTGTTTGTGTGTCTGAGTGCAAGCTCATGTGTGACTGCGAGAGAAACTGAATGCCAAAGCGAGTCAGTCTATTCAGACAGAAAAAACAGCTAACACACTTAGACATCACCATGAAAAATTAGTAGACACACACACAGAGACACTAATGCACACAACCGTTTAGGCCCACTTTAAGGCGGTGCCCCCGCACTGACTACCAGTTGCATTGTGCGGAATAAAGATTCTCTTTCATCGTGGACTTAACTGTTTCAAAGAACTAAGCGGGGAGGATCAGACAAGCTAAATCCGATTGAAGATATTACTGTCAAAGTTACAGTAAAAGACAGCCAAGGTGTGGCTGGAGCTCCTCAAATGTGGAGTGCCTGCCCTCTGGGCACAGCTCTGGTTGTTGATTATCACTAAAGATCCATTACTCTAATGTTCATCAAAGATAAGCTGCCATCAAAGGTGCAGAGCTTACCATCATTATTGGCTGTTTGTTACGTAGGAGTCTCCACCTGAGCAAGGGAGAAGGGGATTGACAAGGAGGTGAGAAGAAAGAGAAGGAGAGAGAAAGCAGGGGAGGAAATGAGAGGGAAGACCTCAGGGTATGGCTCTTATGAAGCGATTTGTGTGTGCGTGAATGAAAAACATCCCTCTCAAGTGCATTAATAAGCTTGTTTTGTTATGTTCTGTACATGTATGCAATTTAAGGCTTGAGCCAAGTTTGAGCAACTTTTTTTTTTTTTTTTTTTGCTTTGTGACAATGGAATTCTGAAAAGCAAAATGTATCAAATCATCTATCCTTTATCTGCTCCTGTGCAGCTTGGTCTGACTGACACATTTCATCACTGATGATAGAAACACACACCTGACTGTTAACATTTGTCCCACTCTGAGGGTGCATTCACTCACCAGGGTGGTCTTTCACCCACCTCACAAAAGCCACCCGGAGCCGGCAGTGTGTACGAGTGCCTGTGGCATGTGTATCTCTGAACATAAACAGGGGTGTTTCTCCTATGATGTGGCCAGTTGTTTTGCTGCGCTAAATCACCAGCACTTGTCAAAAAATTCTTCCAGTCTGAAATTGGCTACAATGGAGCTAGGGGTACACTGACACCCACACACATGCTGCCTTTGATCACACAACTGATAACATCCTTCAGTAGTTCTGCTGACGGCAAAGAGGAAATATGATAAATCACATCATTGTAACTACGTGACTATGCAACCCCATTCTCCAGTTGAAATTGAAGAGATGGGGAGAGAAGGAGCGAGTGTGAGTGATAGTGGCACAAGAGAGAGGCGAAAATTGGCTGATGAATGGAAATGTACCTCTGCTTCTTCATGCTTCCATTACCCCCTTAAGACAAGCTCACAGCATAAAGCACCTTACCTTTCATCCAGTGCCAAACTTACTCTATTACTACCACACTCACACAATGAAACCATCTATCAGAGCTCATTGTGTATCTTCAACTTATGGAACAATTCAGTAAAAAGAAATGGAATAACTACTTTTTTTTTTTTTTTTAAACTTGCCTTTAATTGCTGCAACATTGGCCACAATTCCATTACAGACCTGTTCTAAAGCACAGAGGCGCAGATCATTACATGAATGCACATGAAAATCTAATTCCTTTCCAGGGAAACAGACAGAGATCACTGGGGGCTTTGTCAGTCATCCCGCAGGTTCAGAGCAGAGAGAGATAAAAAGAACATTCAAAAAGGCACATTTGTGAGTGTGTTTGTTGAGGGATGAGCATGGGTCTCGATGTCTGCATCCTCAGCTCCTGATACTACCCAGGACTCTTTAGTTCATCATTCAGCAGCAGACAGAGATCTGAAGGGAGGAGATGGCCTGTGCGCTTCTGGTGGGTTAAGAGATATGTTGTCCACTGAGCAATATCAGGCCGCTTTCTTGACGCCGCAATGGCTATGATAGTACCAAACGGGTCCCCACTGAAGCTTACGTAAAAAAAAAAAAGAAAAGAAGCCCCATGAGTGTAAGCTCCTCACACAGACCGAAGGTTGGCACGCATGCAGGATTAGGGTGCAAACAAGAATTGCACCAATCTGTAGGCTCACTAAAAATGGTAGTGTAAAAATGAGCAACTGACATCTTTATCACACACATAACAGGCACCTAAATACAAAAAACCAAATCGTCCACACAGATACTGACACACACTAGTCTCTATCTTTCGCTCTCTCTCTTACACACTCATGCACACATTTGAGATGCCCAGAAAATGGGGACACAGGACCCGCTGTTCCAATTGTGGCACTCCTACAAGCTTCCTTTCTCATTTCTTTTTTGTGGCCGTTTATTTGCGCTGAAAATATCTGTATGTCACAGCGCCAGCCGACACAATGCACATGTGGTAGTCATCAATCATAATTATCATGGTTTAAAAAAGCCACAGCTGTTATTTGATTTTAAAAACAAGCCATAGTGCAGCGCCTTCCAACGATACGTCAAGTTGTCAGCAGAGGCCTTGGCCTGCACAGCAGAAATGTATCTCTCTCTCTCCAGCATCACAATGAGCCTGCTGGACAGCACAGCTGAGCTGAGCTGCGTCCACCCTTTCCCCATGACTCACCACTGTGTGTCTTTATTTTTAAACATTTTCTCTTTCCAACGCTGTGTGTTTATTCTGTCTGAGTGAGGCCGCTGTTACGGACTTCACACAACGATTGTTTATGGCTTCTTTAATCAGCCCCAGATAATGGAGAGTTGCCTCCAACGGTGGGCGCATCCCCAGAAGCTGGGTATGTGCGCCTGTGAGTGTTGTGATGATTTAATGATCCCCCCACAATGTTCCAACACATATTTGTCTCAGTCGAATATGAGTATGAATAGGATTAGGGTGTGTGTGTATATTGTTCATGAGACCCCAAGAAGTGAGCATGCACTTTCCGCGATGTACATGGTGTCAGCCTGTATTGATTATGTCAGCTGGTTTGTTGTGATCGCAACTCTGTTATCACTTATATTTTCCTCTCATTTTAATCAAGCACTATATTGTATTACACTTGTTTTATTCCTTCTCAAATTACTGTCTGCAGACCGAGCGGGCCGTGTCAAGAATGGCAGTTTAGCTGAGATGTTCTATTAGGGCATCTCATGTCAGCAACGCTGTTTGTTGTCATCGGTTAATCAGCTTAAATGGACTGATTTTTTTTAAAGAAAAGTAATTAGTTGTACTGTTTTTAAGGGATAATGCACACTAAAAGTACATTTTAAATTTTGTATTAGCGTTATACACTGTTTTGCTTGTTTACTTATTGGATACATTTTCAATAATAATAGAAGGCTACACGAGATAGGAAGACTTTTTAGAAGACTTAAAATGAGGCTACACTAATCAAAGGTTCCCCGGCATCGTTTGATGTAAACAAACACCCATATGCATTAATTTCTTTAACATCAGACTGAACTATGTATATTATTATATTTACTGGCTTGAAGTCTCCTTTACCTCCTTTTTTATTGGCACGCTGTGCATTATCTCTAACAGCATGCATTGCCACACTCATTAATGTGTATAATGAAACACCTATGCTTGCACTATATCAAAACATACAAAAAACTATTCAGTAATTCAGGTGTGATTAAAGATTCTTGAATGTGTTCCAATTCAGCCAAAATATTGTCAGCACAGGCTATAGAATGGTTGCAAACCTTTCCTGATGTACAAAACCTCATGACAGCCACGCAGCTAATCTCAACACATACAGATACACAGCACAGATACAAACCCTAAAGTGACAGTGGGAGTTAAATGTTATGCCACAACTTTTGGCAATCTTAATGTGTCTGGTTCACAAGTGCAATATATTACAGGCCGCTCAAAAACACAAACACCCATGTATCGCCTTGCAGTTTTAATTCAAGCTTCATGCTGAATCTAGATCACGCCTACGGATAAATTCATCCAGCCCCCAAGTTAGCTTGGCTGACTTAACAACAAGTTGCAAGTGTGTCAAAGCTCCGAATTGTAAAGGGCTCCTGAGAGCACAGTTTACATTTGCTAACATGGTGGTCCGGCTTTATGAGCAATGCTTACTGTCATACACACACATGCAGATACAAGCCTCACTCTTGAAGACTCATGTGAGACCCCAAGGGCTGTGAAAGCAAAGAAGGGGTGACGTAACACCTTGTTGCTTTCACTGTGTTTATCAAACAGATGACCTTACATGACTGGTGCCAAAGGGTTATGTATGTTTTCTACCACAGGCTGACACAAAACTCCTAATACTTGTCCAGTTTTTGAAAAAAATCAGTTACGTGTGTGTGTGTGTTTGTACATGCATGCATTTATCTGAGCATCCTGGACCTCTTCCTCTTTGACCGCAACACAGCTGCGTCAACACTCACCCTCCAACAGACCCTCTCACGTCAGCGTGTGTCAGACGTAAAGAAATGGAGTGTGTGCAGGTTCCAGTTATGAACAAATGCAGAAAGGAGGGGGTCTCCTGAGAAACCTGAAAAAGAAGAAAGGAATACAAGAGATGTGGGGGTTCATATAAAGGGAGACTGAGGGTCAGGTCTCAGAGAAGGTAGAATGAGACATCTGGAAAAGAGAAAGTCACTGGGACAAGGAGGAAATTGCAGCTGCCCAACTATGATTCATGGGGGAAAATTCTCCTCTACCTCTCCCTCTCCTCCCTTATGTCCTCCAACCGTTCTACCTAACCCTCTCACCTCTCTCTAGCGCGCTACTCCCCACTCTGGATGATTGATCACCAAGTGAAAAATGTGTTTTAAGCATTTGCAATTTCACCAGCTTCAAAGTACAAAAAGTTGTGCTTGATTGGTATGTTGATACTGATGCGCACCCCCTTTTCTTTCACTAGGGATCTGAGTATGAACAACATCAGCGAGATCCAGCCCAGAACCTTCCAGCGACTGCACCTGTTATCAGAACTGTGAGTAAAAATCATAAAATCATTCAACTCACCATTCAATTGGTGAACCTCCATCTGCTCAACTCACACATGACAAGAAACAGAATCCCTTTAATATCGTCTGTGATGGGGATTGATGACTCTGGCCTGCTTCTGATCTCTTACTAAGGAACTGCCTGCAGCAATACCAAGGGGATCCTGCAAAGCGGGGACATGATAGTCGCTTAGAGAACGACTATATGGTCCTTCAAGTGTTTAGAGAGCAAGTTCTGTGCTCGGTATCCAAGCCGCTGCTGTCTTTGACTGACTTTCAGCTGGACAGCTCAGTAGGAGCAGTACAGACACAGACACAAGCATTTTCCAAGACAAACACACTACACTTCAGGTCAGGACTAAGGAATCTAAAATGAATAACGATATTTGCTTTTCTTGTTTATAACATTAAGTATAGTTATGGCTCTGTATCATTAGAAATGTTTTGATATAAGGTCCAAAACACTAAGTTAAATATTTAAAGAGACATGAATTGTGCTTGTCTTACAACAAAATTCAATTTAGAAAACTATAAACACTATGTTTAAATGAGTAAGCAATACTAGGAATTTGACTCAGCCAATGAGCCACATTTTTTGATTTCGTCTTACAGCAAAAGCTATTGGACTCTCAACTTCTCGTACCTCACGTATGATGAAAGCACGCATGCAGCTGCCAAATCAGACAACCTTTTTGAAGTCGACTTGGCCAGTTCCTGATTTAACCACTCAGCAGAATGCAGCTGAGACTCAGTTTGACAAGGGGTGCCCACGAATATGCCCCTGGGATTTGAATGTGTGTGTATTGTGTGCAGTAAATCGTGGGGGCTTATGTGTGTACATCAGACTGCACCTGATTCTTTTACTCCCGGAGCCTCCGGTGTGTGTGTGCGTGCGTCTGCATAGGGTGTTTGAACAGTGTGATGTTTTCTTTGCTAATACTTGCAGCTGCAGCCTGTGAGGCATAAGCTAATGATAATGAAAGTAAAAGGTTAACATGAACACCACGAAGTTGGCTTTGAATCGCAGTGAGACTATATCTGAAAAGCAAAAGTTTTGTGACCTCTTGACATTTAGGAATTCAATTTGACATGTTTGCTGTTATTCATCGAGCTGCTGGTGTGAGCTTTGGCTGCTGTAAAATATGGCATTGTAAACGGAACCACACAGTGCAGAGTGATGCTCAACATCGATGCTGACGTTTGGCTGCATTGGGGGACGGGGTTGGGGGATTTGAACGCAGCTCCACCTGCTGCATTTGTCCAAAGACAATCCTCTCAATGTTTTCAGCCCCATTTATCTTGCTTCCTCTGTATCACTCTCATTTTGCGACACTTTATAGAGATGTTCTTTTGTTTCCAAAGAGGATGTTCATATTATAAAGCCAATTTTCATAGCCTGCTGACAATTTCTGGAAACATTCCTGAGATGAAGATGCTCTTCTACATTCCCACCCGTCTTGAAACGTTTTGGCAGTCGAATCAAGGTAGGCAAAGGAAAATACACTGCATATAGCACTTAACAAAACATTAACAGAGTCGGTTTGAGAGTGAGACAGTTTGATGTGGGTCAACAACACTTGCTGCAGTGCAGGGATAGGCGAGGGCTAGGCAGGTTGTGACTGGAAGAGTAATAAATTGTTTGATGTTGGGCTCTACCTCCCTGCCCTCCCTCCCTCATTCTATCTGCCTCGTTTTCAACTAATTTCTACAGAACCCATCTCTGTTTCACTGCAGGGTATTGCAAGCTAGTAAGTTACTTTGATCTGTTTTGTTCAACCCCTCTCTTCCATTTTTTTGGCTCACTCCTACAAACCAAAGCAAATCTGCTTGTGGCAAGAAGTCCAGCTTTCATCCTGTTTTGCAATGTGGGGAGGAGGGAATAAAATCATATTAGCCACATTTGGAGTATCTTTCTTCTCTTTCTTCTCATAAATGTATCAGGCTGCCTCTTGTCTTTCCAGTCATTCCTACAGTTCAAAGTGAACACAAAAACCCTTTGAAGGTGGTAATGTATTCAAGCAGGTATCAAACCTACCTTTAATTCATTGTATTAAAAAGGATAATTAGATGTAAGTATAATTACCCCCCCCCTTCAACTATTTCTCATTACCTTTAAGTCCTTATTGATCTCAGATCCATCTCATTAAGCCTTCATTTAGCCCTTTGATGAGTAACATGTCTCTTACTTTCAAAAAAAACAAACCAGCTAGACGGAGCATGACGAGAGGCGACTGAGAGGCAGACTGCATGTCTCTAAATTAATGAAAGGGAAGCAATGCCTTCACTCTGGTACTAGACTCAGAAACAGTTTTTCATCTACTGGACATATCAAAGACATTTGCTCTCTTTCGATGCTCTGCTCTAATATTAAAGATGTACAACCTATTCCTGACTTAATTGCAACCTGGAACTAGCCAAGGGTGAATTCAGAAAAAAACTGTTTCCCAATAGCTTTTCCTCCAGACCACTTTTTAAGGTGACAGTGCTTTCTGCTTATCATCAGTATCACAGTGCAAGTTGTTCTGTACTGGAGATCAAATTTCCCTCTGTCTTTTGTCTTTGACTCCCTTTATAATTAACTGTTTGGCTTGAGTCTTGAGCCAAACATCTTATGCTCATCTTATCATCATCTGTAGCCGTTGCTCATGTGCTAATTACAGAGCTGAACTCTGCCTGTCCAACATGGCCTGACAATTCAAACAATGACCGGTTTTATTTAAACCCTCAGCCAATATTGGCTTTGCCTGTTTTGACAAACTTGAGTGAAAGTGCGTAGAATATGGTCCAAATGCTTAAGACTGAGATTCTGATCAATCTTGTCTGCAATATCCTGCAAGCCTGGAATATCCATCCAGCTCTGATAGTGCAATCTGACTGTAGCAAAATTGTAGGAGAAGTGTTGAGTGGAAGCCAGCACAGCCCCGCTGGCCTTCCTTTTAGAGATAAGATTGTCTGCTGATAGGCCAGGATTATGACGTAGGTGACAGTTAAAAGTATGTGTGAAGTAGTTGATTGTTGAGTTTTATTCCTGTGTCTTCAAATACCCATTCTGTGATTTTTCCTCGGTCATCAGGTATTGACGTTTTGGAATGGTTGCTGGCATGACTTGCCAACCCAAAGTGTAAGTATTTGATGATCCAGAAAAAAGAGTCAACATCTTACAAAACAGTTTCTTTAAGGGCTTTAAATTTTTGGTTGTATTCTTACTCCAAGTAGAGCTGGAATGATTTAAGTCGTTAAAGCTTTTTCTTTAACTAACATTTCTTTTTGACTGCACGTCTTTCTCTCTCACAAACACACCTTTTTTTCTAGTAATTTCAGAGGTTAACGCAGGGTTAAGTGGTTGACCCTAAGGCTGGACCTCCAAACAGAAGGAGGGATAACAGTTCTATTGATGGACCGAGGGTGAAAAAGGTCACACATGCATCTGTACTTACACACACACATCCAGAAACCGCTCTGTCTCTGATAAGATCTGTTTATCCTCTCCTTGTTCTTTCATCATTGACTCCTATCACTATCCTGGACCTGCTGCCACCATGATTTAGTATCCAAAAATCTGATGCAGTCTGGGTCTTTTTTTGTGTGTGTTATTTTGAGGCAATGGGACATGGTGATACATAGGATAATCGGGAGTTGGTATGCTTCAGTAAAGCCGTCACTGATATGATACGATAACAGGGTGGTCTTTGTTACAATCCTTCCCGCCTCACTCACATGCATTTGAAGGACACTGGCTTTTTAATTTTATATGGGACTCCTTTCAATAGGGCTGAATTATGTAGAGATGGAATTTTTATCTTTGCAGTCTGGACGCCAAGAAAAAATTCTAAACATCCCCAAATTAAATTAAAAGAAAAAACAGTCTGAGCCTTGGTTTGACAAGAGCAAGGCGCCTTTCATTAGAATCAGATTGATGTGGAATGACTGGGCGGTTAAGTGTGGAACATTCACTCATACATACAATCATTTACACACACATATATACATAAACACACATACTGATATAATGGAAACAGTTGGTCGATGGCAACTGCCATTGTTCTGATGGTGTCTATCAAGTATGTCTAAGCATTTCTTCGCTTTTTCAATATCCACCTTCACTTTGACATAATTATCCATTTGACAAATGAAGATGGTGAAATAAATCATGGTTCCACTCCAGTGGTCTTTTGGCTGAAATGGTGCAGCTAATAGAGAAAGGCTTGTTGGCAGCAGTACATGAGCATCATACCATTACCTTAACTACAATGTTTGTTTTCTAAAACTGAATTACTCTCTCTCTTTAATCCCCCAGTGAGAAGACCTTTATATTCCTTTTGTGCTACCTATATCTTATTTTTTTTTCCATCCAATGTGTCTGTATCTAATCAGCACACTGGAACAGCAACCGAAAGAAAGAGGCTTACATGTTTTTTTACTGAAGTCAGGACCTCAGCAGGGCCTATTGGAAGCGGGGCTCTGTAAAAGTGGTTATTGAAATAGTCCTCAGTGGCCTGCTTGTGAAATAGTGAAAGCTGAAATGGTATTGAAATAACAAAGTTGTCATCCTCTGAGCGAGAACAAATGGGCACTATGCAGGTCTCTGTATTATTGAAACTCCTTTATCTTAAAATGAGAATAAATTTTGCAGTCACTACAGATAAACTCATTTAATTGAGACATCCTGCTGCACAGTTAAATTATGTTTGAATGAGTTTTGACTATGGTTCGAGAGCGATGACTAAACGGCGCCATAATAGCTTGGATAATGATCAGTCCATTTTTAAACTGCTGATACGAATGTGCATCTTTGTGCATACTGAATGTGCGTGTGAGTAATAATAGCTGTATAGGGGTTCTAAACTCAGCTGCGTGTGACTTTTGGCAGGCACGGGGGTTGGAGGTGGGGGCTTCGGTTTACCAGATCATAGTAATAAGTCTGAGACATGTTGACATGAGTATCAAATGTCAGAGGGGGTTTGTGAGCACTTGTCCATTACCATCTGAATAATAGTAGTTTGGGAAGACGGATTGAGTTCTAAGTTGATTTTCCAATATCTGTACACTGATGGTAGAGTTTAGGCAGAGGCAGGGAGTTATACATAAGGCTGAAATGTCACCTGTAAAGCAATGTTGTGCGGAGGATGCCAACGAGTAACTTTTAACTTGTGTGTGTTTAATAAAAGTGGGTGGTCTCGCACTGTGAAGACCAAATCTGTGTTTAAATTGTGTATCCAGCTTGTGACCTTGAGAGTTACACAGTTGGACTGAGTGTTATTTATTTGGACATCTTATACACACTCACAAATGACCATTAGGTGCTGTGTTTGATAAACAAACTGATTGGATTGCTTGTGTGAATGTGTGTGGTTTCTCTCCCTCGCTGTCCTCAAGGCCCCTCCAAATGGGCCCGATTTGACTCAAGGACATGGAAAATAGCACTTGCATACTCACATTGCTCATGTGCATGCACACAGTACACAGGTTGCTAAATACACACACATAAACACACTCACATGCACACAAACTTTGATGCTGGTCTGGTCTCAGTCTCATTCAGTTCAGTCTTTAATCACTCATCAGAAGTCCCAGGATTGGTTTAAGGGTGTATTGAGCCAATAGCAATTGCGCTGAAGGGAATAGAATGTTTTTGTTTGCGTGCTGCCCCAACAGTAACCCCAAGGCAGGTTGTTGTTATATCGCAGCTCAATTCAAGAATCCGTAACGAGTCAAAAGAAAGAGATTTAAAAAACTGTAATGAAACTTGAACTTTGGTTGTGGTGCTTGTTCTTAAATTTGGATCAAATGTTATCTTTTATAAGTTTCATCTATGCATTTGTATAATTTTCTCCCTTTTTAATCCTACGCTTCTCTGTTCAGACGGATCTCTGGGAATCAGCTGAGGTATATTTCAGGCCACGCTCTCCTGGGTCTCCACAACCTCAAAGTTCTGTAAGTAGCCTGCTTCTTTCATCCAACCTGTTGCACTCTGGTGTTTCAATCGTTGTTCCACTCCACTACTCTGGGGGGAGTGAAATTAACTCCCTACCCTGAATTAAAAACACAAGCCATGTATCATGAACTGTAATTAAAGTTTATGACCTGGGGGACACCTTTCCTGCTTGCAGTTCATTCATCCCCAAACAAGCCCTGCTTCAATTACAAGCATTCACACACACACATACACAGGTGTAATGTAGGGACCTCCCAGTGACACCACCCACCAAGATTACAGCAAGTGACAGAAAAATTCACTTTAAAAAGCCATGCAAAGCTGTACCATAAACACCTCATTTGTAAGAGCGTGTTCATAGCCTTATGATCCATGGCCACTGACTGCTAGCATAAAAAGTGCAAAGCAACCATAAAAACCAAAAAATTTCTGACTTGTGAGCGTGCACCATATAATAACATGTGGCCATATTTCTAGTGGGTGCAAGGCAAGGATATTAAGGAGGTTTTCATTAGCCTTGGCAACCGCCTCAATTCCGTTTGGACCTCGAATCAGAGGCACTGCCACAAAATATAAACTCAACTAGGGAACTGTGGTTGGTACGTTGAGGGAATCTGAGGGATTACCAGGCACCCAAGTTGATCTTCCTTCACCTTGTGCTGTGAAACTCACCAAGAAAGAATATGTGAGGCAGCCATGAGTCCTTGGCTATTATGTCATTACTACATTAAAAAAAACAAACATATCCTGAGTTCACACAAGCCTGCAAGTGTTCATGCTGCACATTGTAACAAGCTAACAAAAATTGGATGCTCCCTTCTGACCTCAGAGCAGCTGAGTTTCCTTCCTCAATATATTAGTTAAGTCAGCTGTGTCAAACACAAATGGGCCGCTGACCTTGTGTAGTGTAACTGCAGGGTCCCCATTGATGCGTGGACACGCACACACACACAAGGTTATGAACTTAGAGCAGAGTACAGCGAAGCTCCCCGTAGGGAATTTCTTTGAACAGGAAAAGACTCAATTTAATGTATTTATCATGGCATCATCATCCTGGGGGAAACTCTCCCCTTCATCCTCTCAAATCAAATCTGAGCAGAATTGTTTTTCTACAGTGAAGCAAGTATTCTACAGTATGTTAAGCATGACACTATTGTGAAATACACTGTGACTGTGAAAGTGTATGACATACAGCGTTATGTAAATACAGCCAAATATGGTTTTTACATATTGAAAGATCAAATGTCAAAATTATTATTTAGGTAAATAAGTGAAATAAAATATTATAGTTGGAATCAAGGTTATTTCACATTCACAAGGAAACAACATAAAGGATTCCCCAGCCTTACAAAGAATAATGTCGCACCACGTTAAGGCAGAATGGCGCTGTTGAGAGCGACACATTGGGGACTATATGCCTTGTGTGCTAATGTCAGACGACTGGCCATGACAAAAACTTTAAAGAAAGAGACAGAAAAAGCGAGGGAGGGAGAGGAAAGAGAGAGAGGGCTATTGTTTGCTCCCCACTTCCTCTTCACTTTTTACTTCATTCTTCGGAGAATGACATCAGCAGCCCACCCAAGGAGCTTCTCTTTTCTTTTGCCCTTCGTTCCTTGCTTCCCTTCAAGCTTTCACTGCTCTTTTCCTCCTTGTGTCAGATTTCCCTCATGATGGAATTATTTGTTCCACTCAATGTGCCCTCACGCACACTACTTTACTCTCAATCAGATATAGACCCATTACACCTATGACTGAATCATTTGTATGTGTTTTCTCAGGATGCTACAGAACAACCAACTGGAGAGACTTCCTGATGATGCTCCATGGGACCTACCCAACCTACTGTCCCTGTAAGTTTCTTTCTCACGCACACGCACACACTAATCATTCTCCTGTATGCAACAGGGAATGAACAATCCCCTGGTTGCCCACCCACACATCCTGGCTCTAACCGCGATGCAGGTGTAGAGTAACACTGACATATTACAGACTATACCCCAGTAGTTCTGTCTTCAGTGCTGTACTGCCTGATGTTAGGAGTCACAGCTTGACTGTGTCAGTGCAGTTAACGATAGCATCTGGAAGCCATGAGGGAAACAGCAGACACCGTGGGCCAGGGAGAGCATCTCCAATGAGCTGTGAAACAACCCCATTTTCCATCAATTCCCCCACTCTTCCTCCACCACTACTCTCCTCAATTCTTCTCCCACCACCCACACTGCTATCCCCCTGGTTAATGAGAGTGTTTGGTGGCATAACTGTCTCATCTGTGGGGTCAGCTTGAATGTTTGGGCGGGTGTATGTGGACCACCATTTGCAATTCCTCACTTCTCCCATCTCTCCCAACTTTGAACCGCACACACACTACGTCCCTGCTTTCCAAAATTAATAATTCTGTGCGAATATCCATGAAGCCCCTTTGCTTCATCACACACACTCAGAATTGGTGTGAAGCTCTACCGGTGCGGGTGTGGACATGTAATTCCTCTGCCACCTACAGCGTTTTAATCTCTGGTATAAAGCAGACCTTCTCTCCCTCGACACATTTTCCAAGCCGACTGAATCAGGCACACATCTGTACACACACACTGCAGCATGGCTCAAACTGTCCTTGGGGGAGTGCATGTCTAACCTCACAATTTTCTGTCATTCAGATGATGTCTCTGTCTGTGTCGTCAGTCTATGTGTGTGCGCGTGTGGTCTTTCAAGTTCCTCACAGAGATGATTTCAAGTAATGAAAACACACACACACACACACACACACACACACACAAAGCACACACAGAGCCAGTGTATAGAGACGCACCTTGTCATTACAGCAATGATAAGCCCAGTGGAGAAAGATTACTGGAACGGCTTTGGAGAGTGAAGCTTGTCGGCGCCTCTGACATAAAACACGTCAGGTACAAAGACAGAGAGACAGCACATGGGCTTCAAACTGGTATAAACGTATAAATGTGGCTCTCATTCAAAAATAAATTATGTCTTCGTCTTGGGCAAGAATCCTTTTTGTCAGCAATGAAGTGAAATTTGTGTCACATTTGGAACTGACAAATTACAACATGCAGTGTGAGTGCTTTTGTTAAGTTGGGTCCCATCACATGCAGACAGATGCCACTTTGGGTCCCAACCCACAGGTTAAGCAATGTAATAACCATTGATGACTTCCACAAGACACAGTAATTAGCCTTGCTCTGTTTTTAGAGTTTTGGCTTGGTGTACATGAAAAGTGCACCTTTGAGCATATAAAATTTTGTCCATCTGGAGAATTGAGCCAATAGAAGCCTGTTCCACACATCTCCTGGATCATTTAGGAGAACTCCCTTTCTGTCCGTATATTTCTCTCTTGTAATCATAACTCAGACTTTGATGTGATGGGCAGGAAATGGTTGCTGCTTTATTGGCTTCTGTGGAACATTCCTGGTTCTGTCTGGACCTTCTGGAGACCCAGCAGGTCCACCCAGAGGAGCAGTTATTATTTTGCCCTGGAGAACAAGCCAGAGAGTTCAAGGGTCTTCCGTAGCTTTCATCCTGTGATTGGGGCTGGGGACAAACAATGTCTGCATTTGAAACTAACAGGATGCACAAGGACAACGTCTAGCCTTCAAAAGAAAAAATGTGCGCTTAGGAACCCACCAAGTTAAAAAAAAATATTAAGCTGCACACACACACACACACACACACACATTCATGTGCACTTCCATGCATCCTGGAGGGTGTCTCCCTGTGTGCCTATGTGTAAGCATCTGCAACTGTATACAGTTGCCTCTCCTGATGGAAAAGTATGCTAAGGAGAAAAGCCCACAGTTCAGAGTTCAAGTTGAGGCTGTTTGTTTGGTGAAGGGCAAGGAGACTAAGGAGGAGACATAGCAAGAGAATCAAAGAACCACAGTGTAAGATTGATAAGGGAAGATGTTTGAAAGATGAACAAGAGTTAAGAAGTGAGACGCAAAGGGGTTTGCAGCATCCGGGAGTACATCAGTGAAGATGTAAGAAACAAATGTGAGCGTGAGAGGGGCCAGAGGGAAGAAAAGGAGATTAATGAACAACTGTGAAGGGCCAAAGGAAGAAGAATAGCAGGAGGAAGTGGTCTCAGCTTAACAACTCTGCCCTGAGGGGATCATTCATCACTATGGACGGTGTGTGTACGCATGTGTGCGTTTAAGTGGTGTGTGTCACAGTCCACACTCGCTGCCTGAGGGTTGAGGGACATCAAGGGACAAAAGTTGGTAAGGTTTGGCGTTTAGGAATGGTCGAGGAGATGAAAGTCCATGTGTGAGAGCGTATGGGTGTGTCCCGTGTCATTGATTCATTAGCTTAAAGGAGAGTAGTGGAAACGTCAGTGACTGTTGGCGACCATGGGACTCCAATCGTCTTCAAAAGTGCCTCCATCCTTCACTTTTTCCTATTTTCCACAAGCTTTGGCAAGTCAGCTTCATATACCATGAACAAAGTGAGGTAGAATAAAACGGTCTCTATGCAACCGTTCCTACATGTTTGTGTTTCTGTATCATTCTCATCTGTTGTTTCATACCTGTCTGTGTGGCTGAGGCTTGAAGTGGCTTATTTAGGATGGAAATAAATCATAAATCAACAGCTTCTAAAGCTGCAGCAAAGATGAAAGTAGAATCGAGGATGTGTAATTGTCATAATAACTTTCCTGTAAGCCAAAGTGTTTCATTGCCGTGACACACAATCTCTGAAGCATGCACAAGCATGGATACACATGAAGATAAGCAAACACCGTACTCAGACTTTGTAATTATCTTTCGCCGCAGACGCCTTGATGCTAACCTGCTGTCTGAGGTTCCGGCTTGGGCCTTTAGAGGGGTTCGCTCTTTGAGACACCTGTGGCTGGATGACAACTCCCTAACAGAAATCCCAGTGATGGCACTGGACTCCCTGCCCTCCCTGCAGGCCATGACGCTGGCTCTCAACCGGATCACAAACATCCCAGATTATGCATTCACCAACCTCTCCGCCCTTGTGGTATTGTAAGTGACATCTTGATTTGCTCTCCTGGGTCAGTTTGTTCCCTTGTGATGGAACAGGGCGGTGATGATCGCAGGGTGGAAAAGAAACATTTTGAGGACATAATTTCTGATTGGTTGAAATAATTGTGGCCTTTCTCCAGACATCTCCATAACAACCAGATCCAGAGAATGGGTCCGAGATGTTTTGAGGGTTTACACAGTCTGGAGACGCTGTGAGTATGAAACACACACACAGACACAGACACACACACACCCACACATAGTCATGTTTTCATCCATCCATTATGGTGTTGGGCTGCCAGGGCTGATTAGCTTGACAAGGCTATTGGAGGCAGAGGTGCAGGGTGAGTTTAAGTGCAAGTGCCTGGTAACATGGGATGGCTACATTACCTATAGTGAAATGAGTTAAAAACACACAGGTGTTTCACGGTCATGATGTTACCTGACACTTGTAGTGACATTTTGAGCAGCAATTAGCAGCAAAAAAAGGTGATTTATTTCTTTAATTTCATTTGCCAAATGCTGTTGAATTTTCAACAGTAAAACATTTTCAAAGGTATAGCGTTATCAAGCTGAATAGCCTGAGCAAGAAAAAAAAAGAGGTGTGTGTTGTAAAATTTCAGACACTCAAAAAGCAGAAAGTAGGGCTTTGGTTGAAAAAATATCATTATTCTCCTTTAACTTCCTGGAACTTAACCTAACCCTAATCGTAACCATTATTTTTCACCATCAATTCCTTTCCTTGCACTCTGACCTAACCTTACTTGGACCTTGAACCATGTCTTTACCCTAAAATTTACAGATTTACAGTACGGTGACTTGAGACAAACACACATTCACATTCAAGCACCAAAAGGTGATTTTATTTCATAGACCAAATGAGTACTGTCTTTGTTTCCCCAAACACTGATACAGGCTTTCAGTATGGCAGTGTTGACAATTATCACAGTGCCTTAGAATAACTGAATAATTCCACTGAAATATCTCGAAAAGATAATAAAACCAAAACCCATTCATTCATTGCGTTTGACTTCATCCTTATTTCTTGTGCATCAAAGTGTTTGGTGTTACTAGGAACACCTAAAATTAACATGTTTTTATAAAACATTTAGATTTAAAAGTTTTATTTGAAAATCTTTACCACTTGCAGTACCACTACCTCTGCAGCCAACTGGAAGATGCTCCAAGGCCCATCAGGCCCACTGGGTGAGAATAGTTGATTTAAAGTAACAGCAGATCCATCTGTGCTATGTCTAAGAAATTGTTAAGCAGCATTGAGGTCAATTATGGTTCAGCATGGCTTTAGGAAGTTGTCAGAGGGTATGCTGTAGTGCCAATAGCAAGAGCCTAACCACACATCAATGGAAAACCACAGGAAACCGACAGAACCTTTTATAAAAGAGGTGGAGAAAGAAAGCAAGAGAAATGGAGACAGAATTCTTGGTGGCCTGCCGAAAACAGTTTCTGGCATGTTCCTTAACAACCTGTTGAAGTGTTAAAAAAAAAAAAAAAAAAGGTGCGTTCTTTTTATGACCATGTGTGTGGGCACATGCATGTGTGTGCAGATAAGCAAGTAATTCTGCCTGTGCACTCCAAGCATATGACTGTCTTAACACTTAACTTAAAAGCCATTATCCATGCCAGAAAATGTGAGGGAACAGGGTGCAAGTCAGAGGAGCCATGGTTAAGATGTATGAAGGGAAACAGAGAATGAGAGAAAGAGGAATAGAGCTGACCGGACGAGAATAGTGTGTGTTAAAGTGTTTGGGCCGTCAGTGGCAAGGAGAGACAGATGATTCGGCAGGATAAGATGACAGGTGTCGATGATGTGGAGACTGCGCTGGTATGAGGGGTTAATCTCTCACGGCGGCCTCGTTTATGAGAAATTCGAGAGACCATTTGCATCACAACCATCTTTCCTAACCCTAGGGTGTATTATAAAATCATTACCAAAAGCAGCCATCTAGAGTACTGCTGGGAAACACAAAGAAAATGAAAACAAGACAAAGCAGAAACAGGGAGACAAAGATTCCACAACATCCACTGCTGCTTGGGGAAAAACATGCATATGTCATACATACAGTAGTGTTCAAAATAATAGCAGTCCAATGTGACTAACAAGATTAATCACTGTTATTAGTATATTTTTTATTGCTACATGGCAAACAAGTTACCAGTAAGTGCAGTAGATTCTCAGAAAACCAACAAGACCCAGCATTCATGATATGCACGCTCTTAAGGCTGTGCAATTGGGCAATTAGTTGAAAGGGGTGTGTTAAAAAAAATAGCAGTGTGGCATTCAATCAGTGAGGTCATCAATTTTGTGAAAAAACAGGTGTGAATCAGGTGGCCCCTATTTAAGGATGAAGCCAGCACTTGTTGAACATGCATTTCTCTTTGAAAGCCTGAGGAAAATGGGTCGTTCAAGACATTGTTCAGAAGAACAGCGTACTTTGATTAGAAAGTTGATTGGAGAGGGGAAAACTTATAAAGAGGTGCAAAAAATGATAGGCTTTTCAGCTAAAATGATCTCCAATGCCTCAAAATGGAGAGCAAAACCAGAGACACGTGGCAGAAAACGGAAGACAACCATCAAAATGGATCGAAGAATAACCAGAATGGCAAAGGCTCAGCCAATGATCAGCTCCAGGATGATCAAAGACAGTCTGGAGTTACCTGTAAGTACTGTGACAGTTAGAAGACGTCTGTGTGAAGCTAATCTATTTACAAGAATCCCCCGCAAAGTCCCTCTGTTAAAAAAAAGACATGTGCAGAAGAGGTTACAATTTGCCAAAGAACACATCAACTGGCCTAAAGAGAAATGGAGGAACATTTTGTGGACTGATGAGAGTAAAGTTGTTCTTTTTGGGTCCAAGGGCCGCAGACAGTTTGTGAGACGACCCCCAAACTCGGAATTCAAGCCACAGTACACAGTGAAGACAGTGAAGCATGGTGGTGCAAGCATCATGATATGGGCATGTTTCTCCTACTATGGTGTTGGGCCTATTTATCGCATACCAGGGATCATGGATCAGTTTGCATATGTCAAAATACTTGAAGAGGTCATGTTGCCTTATGCTGAAGAGGACATGCCCTTGAAATGGGTGTTTCAACAAGACAATGACCCCAAACACACTAGTAAACGAGCAAAATCTTGGTTCCAAACCAACAAAATTAATGTTATGGAGTGGCCAGCCCAATCCCCGGACCTTAATCCAATATGTGAAGCATTTATAAAAAACTGTGGTCATACAACTAAATATTAGTTTAGTGATTCACAGGATTGCTAAATCCTAGAAACAAAAAAGTTTGTACAAAATAGTTTTGAGTTTGTAAAGTCAACGGCAGACACTGCTATTTTTTTTTTTTTAAACACACCCCTTTCAACTAATTGCCCAATTGCACAGCCTTAAGTGTGTGCATATCATGAATGCTGGGTCTTGTTGGTTTTCTGAGAATCTACTCCACCTACTGGTAAATTGTTTGCCATGTAGCAATAAAAAATATACTAAAAACCTGGATTAATCTGGTTAGTCATATTGGACTGCTATTATTTTGAACACTACTGTAAGTGCTTCATCAAAGGCATTTCTGTCATAACTTTAAAAGAATAAAAATAAATCAAGTTAACTTTGAATTTTGGGCCAGCTTAGAATCTAAGACTTGTTTACCGATCAAACACAATACAACCACTTAATGCTGAAGTGGCATAGATCATCGCACTACAGCACAATGTTCTGCTGGGAAACCATTGACCCTGGCATTAATGTGGATGCTACAAACAATCCTCCACCCCAAACACTTGCAGACCAAGTGTGCCCCCCATGGAACCAGCATAAACTAATGATATTGGTCCCCCCGGCAGGACAATGGGTGCTGCCACACCACAACGGCCAGAGGACTGTCACAAAGAGCATAAAGTTGGCTTGGCCTCAGAATTCCTCAGAACCAAACCTGAATGAGAATTCATGAGAGATGCCTGAAAAAGACCCTATCGTGAATCTGACTTGGCTTTTACCTGTCAAGGGAGAGACACATGATCTCTGGGAGCATACCCGTGGAGTCTAGCACCAGAGTGCTGTGGGCAGCATGGTGGGAATTCCGTAGACTGGACTTGTACTGAGGCATGTCCTGTTGAATTGGGATCTGAGGAATTAAAGGCCTTTACCAGCTCTTTATCGCAGCTCGTGTTACACTGTTAAGTGGTGTGGCAGGGTGCATCGTTATACTGAGAGGGACATGTACCATCAGGGACTGCTGGTGTTTGCCGGGGGTTTAATTTTTTCTGAAACAATATTTGGGAGGGTTTTATGAATGGGAGGAGAACGCAAGGTTTTCCAATTGAACATTGCACTATCGCGACATGATCAATGATCAAATGTTGATGTGGATCAATATTCAATGTTGCAGCTGGTGTATAGTGGATGTGTATCGCACATACGTGTAATATGTACTAACAGGCACAATACACACATTTTCCATGTACACAACCACAGCAGGAGATACAATTGGATGATGAGCTGTGTCATCTATAGCAACAGTTGTTTTGATACAGTGTTTTCTGGGAAACTAATTAGAGACAGGCCTAAATAATCAGGTCGTAGCGGTAAGGGTCAAGGGTCACATCCAAACTTCACACTGTGCAGCTGTCAGCCCCTCACAGAGGTCAGGAAGTGGCAGTGTGTACATACGAAAACGCAAATTTTCACGCACGGAATATCATGTATGGTTGAACTGCGATTTGCGCTGCAGGGAAATAAAATCTAAATGCCTTGAACTTAATGTTTCCATATAATATTTCATTATGACTGTTTGTCTGACTGCCTGTCTCTCAGGGATTTAAACTACAACGATCTCCAGGAGTTCCCTGTGGCAATCAGGACACTGAGCAAGCTGCAGGAACTGTGAGTACACACACACACACACACACACACACACACACACACACACAAAAACACACCTGCCTGACATGACTATCATGGTTGCGTTATCTCAAGTAATCCCGTTAAGTGATTTTAATGTGGTACTCGGATACAATCTCTCTCGCCCTAAGCAGGTGCTGCCTACACACCCCCGCACCCACTCGTCGGCACGCACACACACACACATTCAAAGTTTTCCTTTAGCATAAGCAGATGTTCTGCAGTGTGCATATGTGTCACAGACATTGCGTACGGCTGCATGTTTACATCTCATTTATCCAAAAATGCTTTTCAGCTGTGCAAGGGCAGGTGCAACATGAGGCCATATGACTTGCCTCTTGGTCACACACTCCCCTGTTTTCCACAAAATGCACACACATACACAAAGTCAGAAACATACTGATAAACTGTCTGACTAACGTTATGTTTTTATATTTGCAGGGGCTTCCATAACAACAATATCAGAGCCATTCCTGAGAGGGCTTTTGTGGGAAACCCTCAGCTCCAAACCATGTAAGCTAAATGATGTACATTTTGCACATACTGTATTAGATATAAGAACATATAATTGCTATTTCATGTCAACCACAATATGTCCAAATGAATCTTTCTTTTCTTACAGCCATTTCTATGAGAACCCTATCCAGTTTGTGGGAAAATCCGCTTTCCAGTTCTTACCAAAGTTGCACACACTGTAAGTAAGTGGGTAGCAGAAACCATTCCAGTTAGTTAGCCTAAACACTGTTTAAATCATTCTCTATCCCGAGCAGTGAGAGTTGAGTGGACACGTGTAATGGCCTACTGAATGATGTTGTGTTAGCATATTGCTGTGCTGTGTGCTGATGTGGTAAGAGAGAATGTGCTGTAAGAACATGCTGAATGGTGTGACTTATGATGTCTAGTGAGACAGCCAAAACAGCCTGTGTTGATTTTGGAGGAAACGTTTGATGGCTTAAATGAACTGTTAGACAAGGTCTGTGTGCACACACGTGTGTGTATGCGTCAGAGAGAGTGAGAGGGGAGAAATAAAGTGAAAGACAGTTTACTTACACTATTCTTCCTGTTTGGCTGCAGATCCCTCAATGGAGCAACACAGATCCGAGAGTTTCCCGATCTGAAAGGAACCAACAGCCTGGAAATTTTGTAAGTGTCAAACCATTCACCTATTATTTTACCTAGTGGGACGTCATGAGAGTGAAAGCATGTGAGTGGACATAGGGGTTGAAGAAAAAGATACAATCCCAGGAGGTGAAGGACATAAGAGAGTGGAGAGATAAGGATATGCAGGGTATACACACAGAGGAAATCGGGGCCAAACAAAGGAAAGGGAATATGTGTGTTTTGGGATTCTACTAGAGAAAGGGGCAGAAAGGGAGACTCAGACAAGGGATGGGGAGGGGTAAGCTAGTTATGCCAGCCGGTGACAGGTTTGGCGAACCTACACAGCTCCCTGTCTGACCAAGTTAGACTCACAGAACTAGGGGATCCTTTCGCTTGCATGCATTTCAACAATGATGAGAGGATTCTCTCTTTCTCTACAGGACGCTGACTCGGGCCGGTCTCTCGGCTCTCCCTCTGGATCTATGTGAGCAGTTGCCTCACCTCAGAGTGCTGTGAGTACACATTCACACAAGAGAGAGGGTGAGAGGGTACAAAAACTGATACACACTGGGGAAAATTGTACCCCAAAGCAAGCATTTGTACAACCGCTGTGCTATGAAATCCAATCATCAACCCCACCACCCCAAAATATTACTGTCTTGCTATTTTACTGCCTTGCTCACCGAGCTGACTGTTCACCTAAATAATCCTTACGTCCCAATAATTTCCCATGCTATAAATCCACAGCTGGCCAGTGTTTATGTGCTTTGTGTATTGTTGTAGGGAGCTGTCTTACAACCACATAGAGCATCTGCCCAGCTTTTACCACTGCTCCTCGCTGCAGGAGATGTGAGTAATTCATCCCACCCCAACACAACTGCACGCACACAAGCATCAAAATCAACATTTATATCCAACCTGTAGTTCAGTTTTATATTAGTGGGTATATATATATGTCTTTTTCTTAACAGAGGGCTACAGCATAACTTAAACAGGAGGATAGAGTCAAGCACCTTTCAGCAGCTTACCTCTCTAAGAGCACTGTAAGGCACCTTTTGTTATAACTCTTCATTTGCTCCCTCATGTAATGCACTATTTCCTTGGAAATGTATTGTCTTGCCAAGACATATGAGCTTTCATCAGATGAACTCTGCTACAGAATAATTTGTAAAAAGTTTCTTCTGGAAAAGTTCTACCTCTTAAAAGGAAAAATCTGAGAAAATTTTAATTGGTTCATTTTAATTGAGCAGCAAACTTTGCCAAGATCAATCTAGATAAAGTTATGATTTTGTAATGGTGGCCAAGATACAACATTTGATGCAAAACACAATTTCTCTCAGTCCATTTCAGTCTGATTCTTATCTTTTCAGTGACCTTAGCTGGAATATGATCGAATGGATCCATCCAGAGGCCTTTACCTCGCTCCAATCCTTGATCAAATTGTGAGTAAGGACACTTAACTGTCACTAAAACTTGTCATCCTTGAACTGGTCCTTTTAACCCTAATCCTACTGTCTCTCTTTTCCCCTGGAAAGCATGCGGAATTTATGCATCTTAGTTTAAAGTTAAGCTATATGTCAGAGCTGTCACCTTATACAAACATTCCACAATTGAAAACCTGTTTCCTTTGGTTTAGTCTACAGAGAACTGTGATGCGCATTTATTGGTTGGAAAGCCCCTTTGTGTTGGCCAAGAGAATCATATTGGGTCACGCCAATACAAACTGATTCTTTGATTTGGTATATCTGACAGGATGTGTTATCGGGAGAATATCTGATGCAGAGTCTTGCCTGAACAGTTAAAAATATCGAGGCGACCTTAACTGACACCCATTTGCCTCTGTTTCTTCGTGTACTGATTTCAGGGACCTGACTGAAAACCGTCTCAGCTCAGTACCTGTTGCAGGCCTAGGGGGTCTCACCCATCTCAAACTGAGAGGCAACACAGGACTGTATGAGGCCTTCAGTCCAAATCAGTTTCCCCGTATGAGGTAACACATCAGCACACATACAGACACACCCTTCAATTGTTCTTCCCTCTTCTATTAATGTCTTCAATTTATTAAAAGCTGCCAATATCAACAATATAACAATAAACTAATTACTCTGTGACCCTACAAGCAATCAAAAAAAGGAAGTACTTGTCAGCAGCAAGCTATCTTTTGTTACAAGGTTCCTTTGAAGTACAGCAAAAATGGAATGATGTTAGATGACTGGCGACGTCAGCATTACTATAGAACTAAGACTGACACAGAACTCCTGGAAGAAAGCTATATCAAAAGCATTTTGTAAACAATAAATACAATGTCCCTATAGAGGAATATTGTTACGAGAACAGATATTTAATGTTACAGAGGATGTTTATGAATTATAATATGAATATCAGATAAAATATCTAAAACAGACTTAAGTTTAAGCTCACATTAAAATGATCACATAAGTCTGAAGGAGTACAACAGTTTTGTGTGTTTCCAAGAGCATTTGCTGTGGATTTGTTTTGCGAGGCCTGTTGGTAATACTCTTGCATCTGTTTTCTTGCAGGGTAATAGAGATGCCTTATGCCTACCAGTGCTGTGTGTATGGTTCCTGTGATAGCTACAAGCCAGCCAGCCAATGGGACACAGAGCAGAGCAACAGTGATGATGACCTGCACAAGAGGACTGTAGTCATGTACCCTGTCCATGCTGACACACATTGTAAGAAAACACGCAATCACAATATTTTTGCAATTACGAGTAATAGAGGGAAATCTGAACCCTATAAATCTGTGAACATTGCTGAACTATTCACACAAGCTCACTGGAAAAATGTCAGAGCCTGGCTGAAACTACCTGGCAGCTGAGAAACAGTTACACTTGAGGGTTGACCAGACCATGCCTTCCATAGGGAGGTGTAAAATGTTAAAACTAATAAACAAAAATTAAGTTGGGAAAAAAAAAAACAGTGATATAGAATTAAGCCAACACTGTTGAAGTTGCAAATAAACTATTGCTTAAACCCGGACATATCACAGATTCATTTATTTGCATTTTATTGTTAGAAAAACAAACCTGATCATTAGATTTCATGCAAGTTCCAATATTATTTCCTTCTTTGAGAAACAATATTATAGCACCTCCCTTACCACACCAACGTATGGTAGCAGTTGCCATACACAATGTATCGTGCCAATACCGTTTAAACATAGACAAGCTGCAGAAGCTGTTGCAAAACCTTAAAAGACCCAAGAGAAAAGACTGGCCTTGAGGTGATTTTTCAGTTCTCAAATTCTTTATTCCAGATGACCCTGACCTGGAGGAGTTCCAACTAGAAATAGAGGAATCCAAACTACAGACCAGTGTCCAATGCACACCCATTCCAGGTAAGTGATGTTACACCTACACTGATGAAGCTGTAGTGAAATGATCTGCAAATTTGTTTTGTTACCACTGCAACAATAAACTGCAGCTGATAATTTTTATGTTTGCAGGTCCCTTCCGTCCGTGTGACTCTCTGTTGGGTAGCTGGCTGGTTCGTGTGGGCTTGTGGTCTATGTCATTGGTGTCTCTTCTGGGGAACGCCCTTCTGCTCTTGTCCCTCTTCGGCTCGCCTGGTTACCTTTCACCACTCCGCTTCACTGTGGCCTGCATGGGTGCTTCCAACCTGCTGACAGGCATGTGTACTGGCACCCTGGCTCTTGTGGATGCTCTAACTCTGGGAGACTTTGGTCACCATGGTGCCCGCTGGGAGAGGGGCCTCGGTTGTCAGGCGACAGGGTGGGTCTGGGTGTTTGCATCTGAAGCAAGTGTGCTACTGCTGACTCTGGCTGCTGTGCAGTGCGGTGTCAGTATGACATGTGCCCGGGCCTATGGAAAGTCCCCCTCCCTTGGAAGTGTACGCACTTGTGCACTTTTTTGCCTTACTCTCTCCCTCATTCTTGCTTCTCTCCCGCTGGTAGGAGTTGGAGAGTATGGGTCCTCACCTTTCTGCCTTCCCTCACCACTGCCACCCCCGTCCTCCCGATTACCATCCTCCCTGGGCTTTCCTTTGGCACTTATCATGATGAACACTCTGTGCCTGCTTATAGTCACAGGTTCATACATTCGCCTTTACTGGGAGTTACTTAGGGGAGAGTGTGAGGGCCTGTGGGATTGTGCTATGATCAAACATGTTGCATGGCTAATATTCACCAACGGCCTACTCTATGTACCTGTAGCTTTCTTGTCCCTTTGCTCCCTTCTGGGTCTCCTGTCTCTGGGTGAGGAGGTACTTAAATCCGTTCTCCTGCTTCTTCAGCCTCTCCCTGCCTGCCTCAACCCCCTCCTCTTCCTCCTTTTCACACGAGACCTATCTCTTTTTTTTTTGTGGCCTCAACCCAAGCCACAGCTACGCAGGGACCCAACCCTGGACTCTCTGGTTTCTGTGGAGACAGAGAAGAGCTCCTGCTCCGATTCGTTGACACAGGTGTCACTAGCTGAACCCGATGTTCTGTACAGCGGAATGTCCACTCTCCAACCTCAAATGGATCTGATCAGGTTTTCCCACTGCTCCTCTTCTTCCTTACTTCCCCTCATCCCTTGCCAGATACCCACACCCACTGCCAGAGATAGAGAGAGGGTAACTGAACAAGGGGGCCTGAACGACAATGAATGTCTTAAGGATCTGGATCAAGATGTGACTCATAAGACTTACTCTCTGTATCACTCTACAGTAACTTCCACTTTGACCTCTCAACCATAAGCCTTTAAGCTAGTTTTCTCAAAAGCTGGGACACTTGACACTCAAGGGCCACCATCGAACCACAGCAGCAAGACCAGCTCTGGGTAATCAATCCTCAAGCACCTCAGAATGAGTCCAGACTGTAAAGTGTGCTAGAAAAGTATGGGATAACACAAAAAATGCCATTGAATGCAACTAATAATTCCCCCCACAGCAAAGACTATTAATACATGACTGTTATAATAAAACAAAACTTCTGACACTACCAAATGTGTCAGTCATGGACTCACATGACACAAATAAAGTTGGACTTTTTTCGTAAAAAAAAACAATGGTCTAGCCAGGGGGATTTAGGTAGAACCAATAGAACTGTGTACGTGTAAATGTTTGTACTGAAATGTGATAAAATAGGAGTTGTATGTTTTTTTTTTTTTTTAAATATAAGTTCTATCGTATTGCTAAGGTTTTTCTTTTTTCAAAGAAAGGGAGTCATCAGACATGTTTTACCAGTGTAAGCTAACATTTCTCATTCACAAAAAATGATTTATTCCATTGCAACAGCTGTCATAAAAATTGTATCCTTTATATGTCAGAAAAATGCACCAGGAAACAGATTGCACATTCAGTTGTATACAGTTTACATGACTTTGTCTCAAATATGCAATTCTGTCTCACAGGAGAAAAGCAGTTATAGTCTGGATGGGATGTACCTATCCTTCAACAGGCATTAGAGCAGGCTAGCAATATGTACATACAATGTAACTACCTCTGAACTAGCATGGTTTTGACTCACTACAACATTGTGTTGTCACCCCTCATATATGATAAACAGCAAATATGTAATTTTATATATTGCAAAATAAATCCTTAATTTGTAAAAAAAAAAATGCTATTTAGGATGTACATACTTTGTATACAACTCATAAGCATATGTTTGAATAAAATTATCTTCATATTATATATACATTAACGATTTGGCTTATGCTATTATAGTGAAACATACTTTGACAATATACATGTTAAGGCATTGTATGACAAAGTATATAGAATAAATGATCAATACATGTTCAAAATAAACTTTAATATCACAAAACAAACATAAAAATAAACAAACGTGTAGTATTTCTGAATTATGGAGAGGGATGCATAAATGCAATTGTAAGTCAGTACCAACACCAAAAGCATTTAAAATTATACGGTGTACAAGTAGACAAGTGTGATAGAAACTACATGCAGGTTCTCTTTGCTGGTTCCTCTGCCTCCTGAACTGCAGCAAAAGCCTCTCTTTTACGGAACGAAGCCTTCTGATCTGAAGTATTTTCTTTTTTGCTCTCCATGCCTCCCTGAACAAAGACAAACATGACAAACACTGTCCATCTACATTTCTTCATATCCAAAAACTGTGAAATGTGGACATTATATTTGAGTAAAAATTAACCACGGTGCATCATATTGGTGCAGTGAAATTTAGGGAGCACTCAGACTAGGTCATCCATAGCTTGCCCGAGCACATTTGACTCACAAAGTTCAGTTTGTCTGACTAGTGTGAGTCTTCCATATGGTACGTAAGCATGGTACAATACCTTGCCCTGGCAGCATTGGAAGATGTGTGCTTTGACACAGAATTACTGCTCATGCACAAGCACAGATATGCAGCATGAGGTATTACCTCCATCGTCTCCTGCTGACTCCGCAAAAATCTGAGTGCATCTTTGTAGACGACATTGAAATGGGGGGGAACAGCCCCACCTTATGGTTTAAATATAGTACTACACAGAAATACAACGTCCAGTGCTTTGTAGCTAGTGACAACAATCAAATCCAAGTAACATACGAGAAAATAAAACAGCAAAAAAAATAATGGGATACACAGGAAAACCATTTCAATCACGGCGCCGAGAGACTTACCTTATTCTTCTGAACAGCATGTTCTTGAGTCCACTTTCTGGCTTTCTCCTCAAACAGCTGTTTGTTGTATTTGAACTCTGATGACTGCATTTGAAAAATGTAAGTGTCTCTTTACAGGTACATATGATGGAGATAAAAAAATTACTCATAGTATCTCAATTCAAATGCAGTGCAACAAGCTATAACATTATGATTAAAGTTGTTTCAGACTGATCTCCGAACAAGTCATCCTGGCAATTACTAAAACAGTATAATGCTTCTAAAAACCTGCTTACTGGAAAAAGTAATCAATTCTTTTTCCATATGCAAATTTTCAATATATTATGGTAGGTGCTACAGCAAGTTCAAAATATCCAAGCTTTCTGTTGTGTAAGATGGCACCACAAAAAGTAAAAGTCTGTTTGGCATAACAAATTGTTACAAATTCATGTATTGTCAATTTTGTATCAATTTTTTTTGTTAACAAAAGCTTTTTTCTTTGGTAATCCTTACACATTCTCATAAAACAGGACATTTGGTGTGTGATTTGCATTGTCATTTGTCATCTTCTGACAAAAAGAATTGATCACAAGCTGCCTACCTTCTAGTCTAGAGGAATGGGTTGTTACAATGGGACACTATAAAGTATATAGAAATTTTATTTTAATTTTACACCAAGATGTACTGCTGCTGCAAACACACGAGGGAATGCTAGCACAAAACTGCTATCTGTGTAAATTCACAAGATATTTGTTTTACCAGCAAATGTGTTGTTCCCAAGATTTCATTTATGCACAGTATTTGGCATTACTGTACATACTGTACATCCAACAACTATGCATATAATGCATTCCGTCAGCTGAGAATATATATTATATATATTTTAAAGCTGATTTACATCCAGTACTCTAAAAATAAGCACCTCAAGTCAACTTGTGTAGCCTAAATTACCATTGTGATCTAGACAGATTCTAGATTTTCAACATTAAAATGTCTGAGTTAAGGTGTAACATACTCTGTCAGTATTTGGACAATTGCTTAACAAGCAGTTTCATGGACAGGTGTGGTCATTCCCTCCTTACTTCAAGACAAATGAAGTAGATAAAAGGTCTGGAGTTGATTTCATGTGTTGAATTGGCATTTGGCAGCTGTTTGAATGAACTATAAATATGAAGTCCAAGGAAATATCAATGCAATGAAGGAGGCCATGATTAGGATGCAAAAATAAAATTAATCTATCAGACAAAAAGCAAAAACTCTAGGAGTGACCAAATCAACAATTTGGTCCATTCGTAAAAAGAAAGAAAGCACTGATGAGCTCAAGACCATCAAAAGGCCTGGAAGACCACAGAAGACAACTTAAATGGATGATCACAGAATCCTTTCAGTGGTGAAGAAAAACCCCACATCAAGAGAAATAAGGAATTAGAGAAGGTAGGCACGTCATTATCAAAGTCTACAATCAAGACACAAGTTCATTAATGTAAAAACACAGGGTTTCCAACTAGGTGCAAACCACCAGTAACACAGAGAAGAGGAGGCCAGATTAGACTTTGCCAGAAAACATCTAAAAAAAGCTTCCCAAGTTCTGGAATCACATTTACTGGACAGAAACCAAGATAATCTTGTACCGGAAAGATGGGAAGATAAAAGTCTGGAGAAGGAAAGGAACAGCTCATGATCCAAAGCACCACATCCAGTGTACACCATGGTGGAGGCAGTGTTATGGCCTGGGCATGTATGGCTGCCAGTGGAACAGACTCACTGGTGGTTATTGATGTGATTGGCGACAGAAGTAGCAAGATGAATTCTGAGTCATATAAGGTTCTCTGCACTATATACTCTCTGCTCACATTCATCCAAATGCTGCAAAACTGATAGGATGGCACTTCACACTACAGATAGAAAATGACCCTTAACATGCTGCAAAAGCAACTCAAGACATTTTGAAAGCATTAAAAATGGAACTTCTTCCGTGGCCAAGTCAGTCACCTGATCTCAACCCTATAGGGAAGCTTTTCAGTTACTGAAAACAAAACTGAAGGCAGAAAGATGCACAAATAACCAGCAACTGAAGGTGGCTGCAGTGAAGGCCTGGCAAAGCATCTCCAGTGAGAAAACTCTTTTTGGTGATGTCCATGGGCTCCGGGCTTCAGACACTCTTAGACTGCAAAGGATTTTCATCCAAGTACTAAAAACTACTGTTATATATACAATTATGTTAGTCTGTACAAATACTTTGGAGCCCTTGATAAAGAAGGTACGTTGCATAAAATGTAATTCCTAAACGGTAAATGCCATTTTTGTGAAACCTCTTAAATTAAGGTCCGCATTAACAGTCACCTTATTGACAGGCTGCTAATCATCCTTCAATTCTTTCCACTCTCGTGGCTTGTATTTCGGCCAACCATCAGCTTTTCCTTCTACCAAACTAAATATAAAAAGATCTCCAGTCACTATTGTCATTATTAGCACTAGCAGGCTAATCTTCACGGCTGTTATTATCACAACAGAGCTAGCAGATGATGTGATGCGAAACTGTCTGTTATTCATCTCTGCTGGTTACTTCTCATGCATGTGGTTATACATCAAACTAGTATTTCTCTATACTGCCATATATTATTTTTTGGTCAAAGTTTAATGCCTCACTACTGACATGGTCCATGTAACACCAACTGATTCCAACTGTTGTTGCCAAAAACAAGACTGCGCAGGTATGCAAATAGTAAACGGGTACTCGAATAACAATGTCACCAACAGGTATTTGAGTATTCGTACCCATCCATAACAGATATGATGGTAAATCTGCCTCTTAGTTTCATGTGCCGTTGGACTCTGGTACACTTCAACCAATAAAGTTAAAAGCCACAACCAATTGCAAAGATGTTTGTGGTTTTGACCCCTAAATTGAACAACACACTAGCACTTGATTTTTGTATGTTCTGACCTGTATGTGTAATCACATCGGGGATGGTCAATCACTTGAAAACCCTTTGAGCACAACAGCATATGTGCAAATTTTGGTCTTGCCTGCTAAAAATAAAGTTCAACAAAGTTGACCTCCAAGGTGAAACCAAAATAGCACAAACAATTATGTAGCACGTGCATCCTAATAAATGAAAGCACAGGTGAAAAGCTGCCGTTCCAAAATTCTGCCCTGGGTGCAAACAGACATTCCATATAATCATTTTGTTCTTCGTTATTCCAATGTCCAAAGTTTGCAAAGCTTCTATTATCACATTTTCATGTTTATACACAAATATACCAGCACTGTGCAACTGTTGCATTACAGTTATAATCCAAATAATAAGGAATGTGTGAATAAAAAAAACATGCACAACTCACTATATCAGCCATAAGCGGGTCATCTGGATTGGGCTCAGCCATGAGCAGCTGAATGGACGTGAGGACTGTGGAGATGTTTAGAGATGGTTTCCAGGCACCCTAAATTAAATTTTATTTATTTATTTTTTTAAAGTTTGTTCTCCCTGTTAGTTTAACAGCAGACAAACAAAAACATGTTATGTAAGCAAAAGGAAAAGTATTTCATTGTAATTATTATTTGTAATCTGTTACTACCTTTGGTGGGAGTTTGAGAGCATCATGGCAGATGCGTCCTGAATTGTCAATGTTTGGATGGTAGATGGGGGTTAAGAACCGTATTTTAGGGGGCTCGAATGGGTACCTAGAGGACAACAGGTTAATCTTATTAGACAACAAGTAAAAGTTTATAACATGTAAATGTTAAACTTGTAAGATATACCTCTCTGGAACATTGATCTCTAAGGTGAACACTCCACCTTCATATGGAGTCTCTGTTCCACCCACTATCTCTGTAAACCAAAGGAGAAAAGACCCATGATTGAGAGGATAAAGTGCATAATTGGCTTGTCATGTTTGTACAGCACTGTGCAAAAGTCCAAATCGCTAATCTCAAGCCCATCATTCAATTCAAATTGCCAAAGTTTACACAACTTAACATACAAAAATCATACTTTTGCATCACACTAAAAGTGAAACCAGAAATAAATGGATAATCGATAAGTGGTATTCAAGCTGTTATAGAGAAATTTGAAAAATTAGAAGAGGTCAAGAAGGAAAAAAGTGGAAGACCAAGAAAATATTCAAAATCTGATAAGAAGTTTCATCTTTGAAAGAGCAGAAGTCCAGCAAGGACCTCGCACTGCAGTTAGGATCTTATAGTTTCATCAGGATGTAAACTTGCACAAGCTGAAACTTGATCCCGAATGATGTGGTGGAAGGGCAGAAGCTAGAAACTACATTTTTTAGAGATGGAAGAGGTTGAAAAGGCTGAGATATGCTAATTCACAGTAGTTCACAGTACTGGGCCTGCCTCCACAGAGTCCAGACAGATAATATAGAGGCAGAATGGAATAAGTTAGTGTCCTAGACAGAGAAAGAAGTGACAGTCACACTTCAGCACTCTGGGAAGTGCTGAAGTGCTGAAGCCTAATTTAATATGCCACAAAATGCCCTAATAAAACATTAAGGCAATCTCCCCACAAGAGTTCAAGATGTGTTGACTTTTACCTGTAAATTGTGTTGTGTGTATTCATACATATTTTCTGTATTTTTGTTGGTTTGTCTTTATAAAGAGACCGGGAAATGAGTATGAATTGAATGAATTCTATAATAAAATACAACATTTTCTTGAGAAAGGCTGTGTCAGAGAGGCCTCCATTCTGAGAATACGTACGTGCCCGGAGGTCGTCTATCCGTTCCTCGGTCTGCCAGCACGTTATACCGGGAGGAGGTTCACTGCTCAGCATCTGAAGTTCACGCTTTAGACGTGAGGCCCTCTGCATTTCTGCTTGGACAGGTATGGCGTTATATAGAGTATATGTTTTGACAAGACGAACAGTATACATGTGAGTTAGCCTTACACAGTCAGACGCTAAATATTTTAGTGTTAGCAGTCTTGTTGAAAAGTCCAAGCGGTTAGACCTAAATGATGCAGCTATTCACCGTGTTAGCGTGCGTTCATCCAATTACCATGCCACTTGTTTAGTCAATAGCGAAAACAGGCGCTTACTTTTCACGTTTTAAATACTGTCGTCCACCTTACAGCCGCCCGAGAGGAGACGTGACTGTTTTGGATTTCCCTCTCTCTACGTCACAAAAATAGAACAGCGTTCTTCTTCGTCTCTTTTTCACTTTAAACTTGGTGCATATCGCCACCCACTGGAGTGGCATCCAGTGTAGGCAAAACCCAAACAAAAAACTATATTCTACGAAGAAATGTTTATCAATAAAATCTTTATGTAGCCAGTGGCCAAGGAGCATCCTCAAAAGTGTGCTAGAGCAACTGATAAAGCAGAATATATTGGAATTGGGAAGTTCATTTTTTTCATAATTTATTTCAAAAACATAAACTTTCATATGTTCCCTTTTCATTACACATAACGCAAAATAATTCTAGCCTTTCATTGATTTAATTTTGAAGATTATAATTTATACATTTATAGTGAAATATTTTAATATTTTGGGATTGTTTCCTATATTTTTAAACTGTAGGCCATAATTATCAAAATTAAAATTGTAAAACACTTGAAACATTTTAGTTCATGCGTAATGAGTCTAGAATATGATAAATACTTACTATCTTAACAAAGAAAATTCACGATATCCATAAAATGCACTACTATAAACCAATAACTTTTCTCTTTATTGAGCCTCCTGTAAATGACTGTGTATGATTATAAAAGTTATTCTTTTAAGTGGTTTACACAGAACTATTTGTACTCATTTTCCACTCGTTCATTCATGAGCTCTATAATTATAAAAACAATTTTGCATTAGTTTTTACCATGGGGGAACATTGTTAATTGGCGCAGGGGAAAAAAACATATTGCTGTATGCTACTGATTTATCTTTTATCTTCTAAAAAACTAATATATAAGCCACTTCTTCTATCTGGTTGGTGGTACATCCCGTGCAGGGGCTTGTCACTTCATGATGGTCTCTCTTCTTCTTACTCCTCCTCGCTGGGTTTCTGCTGAGGCATTTACTTAATAGGTCATCATTGGGGGCCATCTTCCTGATGTATTCCTGGATCTTTGTTGTTTCATCTTGGATAGTGGCTCTGATGTTCACTAATCCTTGGCACTAATCTTTCCACTTAGTGTAAAGCCTCAAAGTGCTGGATTTGGGGTGAAACCCTCCATGCATGGTGAGGAGCTTCCTTGTCTTGATATCTATGGCTTCTAAATTGTCCTTTGGCCAGGTTATTATACCAGCAGGGTATCTGATGACGGGCAGGGCATAGGCGTTGATGGCTTGGATCTTGTTCTGACCATTCAGCTGACTTCTCAGGACCTGCGTTACTCTACGTAGGTATTTGGCTGTGGCTGTCTTCCTTGCGGCCTCTTCGTGATTCCCATTTGCCTGCGGGATCCCAAGTTATTTGTAGCTGTCCTGAACATCGGCTATGTTGCCTTCTGGTAGTTCAAACCCTTCAGTTGTGATCATCTTGCCTCTCTTTGATATCATTCGGCTACACTTGTCTAGCCCGAATGAAATGTCGATGTCAGTGCTGTAGATCAGTGAGTCGAGTCTCGCTCACTCTTCGCATACAGCTTGATGTCCATTTCTGAACCAGCATCTGAGGCCACTCGTTCTGATGATCTGGCTGATGGGGTTCAGGGCAATGCAGAACAGCAGGGGGGATAGGGCATCTCCTTGGTATATGCCACACTTAATTCTAACTTGGGCAGTTGGCCTTGAATTGGCTTCCAGAGTAGTCTTCCACAGCCCCGTCGAGTTCTTGATGAAGGCTGTTAGTGTCCTGTTGATCTTGTACAGCTCCTAGCACTCCAGTATCCATGTGTGTGGCATTGAGTCGTTGGATTTTCTTGTAGTCAATCCAGGCAGTGCATAGGTTGGACTTCCTGGTCTTACAGTCTCTAGCAATTGCCCTGTCAACCAGTAGCTGGTGTTTGGCTCCTGTGGTGTCACTACCAACCCCTTTGTGGGGTTTGCTCATGTATTGAGTCACATGCCTACTCATCTTGGTCGCAATTATGCCTGACCGGAGCTTCCATGTTGTGCAGAGGCAGGTTATTGGCCAGTAGTTGGATGGAATCATTCCCTTCTGGGGGTCCTTCATGATCAGGACTGTGCGAACTTGTGTTCAGAGGGTACACTAAGCCTTGGTAACCATTCCCAGAGGTTCCAAGTATCAATGTTAGCCATTATCTTTATTCTTTGGTAAGCTGCCCTTGTGCTAATGTCATCCGGGCTTGGAACCCAATCTCTGAGTGTGGAGGTAATGAAATCCCACGCCTGCACCTGCTGTCCTGGCTTTCCCTTGCCGTAGCATTGTTATATCTCATCAGTCTCTAGTTGTGATAGTAGTTGTCGATTGCAGACATTGGAGCACTGAGTCATGAGTTGTTTCTTCATTAGCTTGGATATTGTGTTTCGAAGCATCCATAGGTCCCACATCCGTTGCATATATCCCCTCTGACTGGGGTTGCTGGTGGAGTAGCATTCCATTAGTTCCACGTTGTCACTCCTGGTCCATGAATGTCTTGTTCCATTGGCCCACTTCTAGGGCTGAACCCTGTAGAAGTGGCTATGGCTCAGATGTCACACGAATCAACAAGATCTGCGTCAGGTGTCAAGGAACCAGAGCAACCGAAGGAGAAGTGGACTACTGGAATAAGACATTCATGGACTAGGGGCGAGAGCATTGGATTAATGGAATGCTATCACACCAGTGGATGTGGGACCTATGGATGCTTCCAAACCCAACATCCAAGCTAATGGCTAATGAAAAAGAGCTGGAAATGATGTGGGTAGTAAAGGCATCAGTGGTTTTATCAATGGTCACAGCGGGTG
>KV751391.1:747618-763192 GCA_001698575.1 Mola mola
TAGCAATTGCCCTGTCAACCAGTAGCTGGTGTTTGGCTCCTGTGGTGTCACTACCAACCCCTTTGTGGGGTTTGCTCATGTATTGAGTCACATGCCTACTCATCTTGGTCGCAATTATGCCTGACCGGAGCTTCCATGTTGTGCAGAGGCAGGTTATTGGCCAGTAGTTGGATGGAATCATTCCCTTCTGGGGGTCCTTCATGATCAGGACTGTGCGAACTTGTGTTCAGAGGGTACACTAAGCCTTGGTAACCATTCCCAGAGGTTCCAAGTATCAATGTTAGCCATTATCTTTATTCTTTGGTAAACTGCCCTTGTGCTAATGTCATCCGGGCTTGGAACCCAATCTCTGAGTGTGGAGGTAATGAAATCCCACGCCTGCACCTGCTGTCCTGGCTTTCCCTTGCCGTAGCATTGTTATATCTCATCAGTCTCTAGTTGTGATAGTAGTTGTCGATTGCAGACATTGGAGCACTGAGTCATGAGTTGTTTCTTCATTAGCTTGGATATTGTGTTTCGAAGCATCCATAGGTCCCACATCCGTTGCATATATCCCCTCTGACTGGGGTTGCTGGTGGAGTAGCATTCCATTAGTTCCACGTTGTCACTCCTGGTCCATGAATGTCTTGTTCCATTGGCCCACTTCTAGGGCTGAACCCTGTAGAAGTGGCTATGGCTCAGATGTCACACGAATCAACAAGATCTGCGTCAGGTGTCAAGGAACCAGAGCAACCGAAGGAGAAGTGGACTACTGGAATAAGACATTCATGGACTAGGGGCGAGAGCATTGGATTAATGGAATGCTATCACACCAGTGGATGTGGGACCTATGGATGCTTCCAAACCCAACATCCAAGCTAATGGCTAATGAAAAAGAGCTGGAAATGATGTGGGTAGTATCCCCACTCGCCCTCTGTGGGCGGTCTTGTGTCTCCTTCAAGCTCGGGTCCTCTACTAGAGGCCTGGGAGCCTGAAGGTCCTGCACAGTATTTTAGCTGTTCCTAGGATTGCACTTTTCTGGACAGATATCTCAGATGCTATTCCTGAGATTTGTTGGAGTCACTCTCCTAGCTTGGGGGTTACAGCCCCGAGTGCTCCTATCACCGAGGGTACCACTGATGCCTTTACTCCCCACATCCTTTCCAGCTCCTATTTCAGCCCTTGGTATTTCTCGAGCTTCTTGTGTTCCTTTTTCCTGATTTTGCTATCTGGGATTGCGACATCTACCACAAGCGCCTTCTTCTCCTGCTTGTCGACCACCACGATATATACAGTATATATACTGGCTTTACTTATATCTCCAAGCTGAGACACTCATTTCTCACTTATCTGGATTGACTCCTGATCACTGGTATTAATATGTTCATTATGTTGTGATTAGTTTCCTATTACTGTTTTTATCATACATAAACCTTTTTGTCACAGCCCTACTGTTGATGTTACTTTCCATATTTCTGTTTGTTTAATTTTGGATTGTATGCTTGTTTTCTTTGAGTCTATATTTGTTGCTTGCTTGTTGTTTCTCTTCCACTTTTCCCTGCATGCTGGTTTTCTCATAATAATCTAAAAATGTATTTGAAACATGGGCGGCACAGTGGTGCAGTGGTTAGCACTGTCGCCTCACAGCAAGAAGGTCCTGGGTTCGATTCTGGGTCAGGACGTTTCTGTGTGGAGTTTGCATGTTCTCCCTGTGTCTGCGTGGGTTTTCTCCGGGTACTCCGGCTTCCTCCCACATTCCAAAAACCTGCCAATCTGGGGGTAGGTTAATTGGTCACTCTAAATTGCCCATAGGTGTGAATGTGAGTGTGGATGGTTGTTTGTCTCTATATGTCAGCCCTGCGATGAACTGGTGACTCATCCAGGGTGTACCCCGCCTTTGCCCCAAGATGCTGAGATAGGCTCCAGCCACCCCCGCGACCCCTAACGGGATAAGCGGTAGAAAATGAATGAATGTATTTGAAACAAAATTTTGTTTGAAATTACAACATTCTGATTTGCAGTGTAGAGACAATAAAGCGCATACTGGGAGTCCTGCCAGCATGCAGCTGGTGTAGTCTTGTACAGAGATGGAGATGGTGAGAACTATGCTTTTGTGAAAGAAATTGATAAGTGTTGTATCGAATAAATTGACAACATGGCACTATGGCAAAGTGACATTGGTAAAGTGACGGAGTAGTCTTCCACAGCCCCGTCGAGTTCTTGATGAAGGCTCTTAGTGTCCTCTTGATATTGTACAGCTTCAAGCACTTCAGTATCCATGTATGTGGCATTGAGTAGGATTTCTTTTAGTCAATCCATAATATATATATATACACCAAAATATACAAATATTCAAGCATTTCACATTTTTTTTTTTTTTTATGTATGATTGAACATATGTTGAAAATAAGATTGAGACAGCCTTATAATATGGCTCATACATCCTTTTACAAAGTGAAGCTTGCAGTAAATGTGAAATAAAAGACACCTGGGGTCTTAAAATATGAAACAACTCCTGCTTTTGGTCAATGTGAGTTTTGAGTGTGACTTGAAATCGTTTCAAAAACACAAGACATTATCGGGTTTCCATTTGGTGCCCACATTCAGTGATGTCAATTTAGTTTTGTATTTTTAAAGTCTACAGGACATCCCCGAAAAATACAATTTTGTGAAGTTCATAATTTACATATTTTAATACAAGTTAAACTTTCATGTGTTCTATAGTCATTGCAATGAAAGCATTTTATAGCCCTTTTTTTTTTTTCACTTTCGATGACTATGGCTTACACAGTAACAGTCAAATATTCTAATATTTTGAGAATTTTTTTTAATTTATATAGGCAATAGTTATGAAAATTAAAATGGAAAACATGTTTGAAACATTTTAATTGGTGTAATGCATCCAGAATATATTATCTACTCACTTTCTTGTACAACTTGCACATATTCAATTTTTTGGAAATACACGTTTTATAGCATAAGTATATTTTGTACTGAATGCTGACAGCGATGAATTATTATTATGAGATAGTCCACTTTTATCATATTGTTCTGTGGTAAAAATCTTTATAACAGATGTAACAACAGGCTTGATTCTCATGAGATGGAAAGTTTTCACTTGAACGACCTGAGTGCCTTAAAACGGTGCCCCCTCCCGCTTGCCGATAAGAAAGTCACCCAGGCAGCGCGAGCTACGCTCTAACCCCCTCCTTTATGAACGAGAACATCCTGACTGTGGAATTCCACGGTGATGGCTGTTTGTCTTAGGGTTGCCAGGGCAACGAGAATGGCCGGTAAGTGAAATTAGGCAGCATTCCAGCGACTAAAAGGTGGAACAGGGGGCGAGGGATTTTTGGAGGCCTTTGTGGGGAGGGGACTATAAAAACCACCACACTACCACATGTCAAACGGAGCTTGAATGGACACAGAGTCTGTTGTGCTGTGTGTTTGTACATGTTCCCGAGGTCAATAAACTTTGAATGTACCATTTTTAGTTGCCGTGGATATTTTTTGACTACAGTTCAAACTCGGGCCACTGTTCGTAATTCCTACTTTTTTAAATCCCATATTTACTCAGAGCACAATCTCCCTTTAAATAGCTCATAGTCTACTTTTGTAGTTTTTCTCTCATTTTCCATCTATGCTGTGCTTCTAATTTTTAATGCTTCTTTTGCTTTAAATTTGGAACATTGGTACCTGTGTCCCATACTTTCATCAATGCATTGCTGTTATTCGTACTTTTCAGCTTTACATCGCTTTTCTTTCTGTTCTGATTTGAATTTAACGTGGCATGGGAACTCATGTCAAAAATATTCAGTAATTAAAAAAGAAAGAAATAACAGTTATTCATTTTATTTGGTCTTCTGCTTGATTTCATATTCACGCAGTGGCATAGATAACCCGATAATTAATCTGTTCGTGCTGTCTATCTTCCATTCTGACGTTAGTGAAGCCAGAATCCCTCAGAGCGATCATGTAGGCCTCTGGGCGCCAGTTCTCCCTTGGCAACACATTTTTTGCTGCAAAGGCAGCTACACGCGACTGGTTTAGCGTGGTCACCATCAAGCCCCCTTGGTGCATTCAATAGAGAAGCAAAAATCACATTTGTGCAGCATAGCAGTTAGTCAAAACTGGGAGTGAGGTACAGTAATATGTACACCCATCACCAGTCTGAGACAAGTGGCAAATGGATGACAAACATGCCCTGACAGTACTGCCTTACTGTGCGTCATCAACTACCTGGTTTCATCACCCGGTGGATCTCTGCAGCTCCCTTCCTCAGGTCAGGCCAGAAGTAGTAGCAGTTACAATGATAGACTTTATCCACTGTGTTGTCTGCCAGTGGCATCGCTGCTACATCACAGTGGTGTAAGGTCACTTTCCCACTGGCCACAATGTCCTTCAATCTCTCACCTGCCATCTGTACATGAACAAAATTTACTATTATTTCAAACAAAATGCTGGTGCTATAACAGTATCCTAATTTTGTAGTGGTTGTCTGCGTTGGTATTTTCTCTTTATTGGTATTATTTAAAGAGAGGCTTATATTTTAAAGGTGGCTACTTTAGGAAAGTAAGAGACACCTGTACTGTGTCCTCTGCTATATTCTTTTAAGACAAATTCTGCATGCATGCAACTGTCAGGACCCATACTTCACCTGATGCATGTACTCTGAGTAATCCACCCCTATAAGGTGGCCTGTGGGCCCTGTGAGCAGTTTGGCTGCTGACTGCAGACCTAGTCCGGGGCCGTGTCCCAGCTCCAGTACCGTATCCCCAGGCTGAATCCCACTCAGCTGTACAGCATTTTCCTGGACAACTTGGTTGTTCACTTTGAGAAACTTACTGACCAGCCAGCCTGCCAGTGTTCGCGTTGGGCGGGCCAACTGTTGCCCCAGCTTCGCAGCCCACATCACTGAACAAATATGACAGAAAAAATATGGGCTTATTTGAACACAGTGGCTATAAAACGATTTCTGTTATTTATGAACACAAACTACAATGCGAATCATTGTAGCTAGCATACCCACAGTAATTCCATGTTTTACAAATCTCGACTACAGCAGTTCGAATTGTGTGGAGATCATAAAGGCTTCACATGCACTAAAACACTGAAATCTTGCTCTAGTACTCAAAAAATAAATTACTTAAATACTTTGGAAACTATAAACTTTATGACAACAACACACATAGTCTTTGTTCCCCAAAACAATAAACATGGGATACTGAACCGTACGAATATATGTACATTTTGTATTAACAGTTTTCCCAATCCAAATTCAAACCAAAAAACAGACCTTAATTATGGGCTACATTTTCATCTCATCCCTTTTTATCCAATCCAGCAGTCGGCTCTGGGCTCTGTGTGTTTCGGTGTTATGCAATACCTAGAAGCCCGATCAGGGGAAACCTCAAAATGGTCCTCACTAAATTCATGTGCAGGACTGCTGTCTTCCGAGTACCCATCCTGAGGTGGAACGTCCTCAGGTGATTTGGCATGAGCTGCCAGGGGTTTCCTGTTGTCGTAATAATTTTGTGTTGTGACTTCTTAGATGGTTATGTCAACTACAATCTTACGGTCTCTATTTTTTTTTTTTTTAATGTATTTCACTCAGTTTGAGTTCTCTGCAGGCCATGGGGACTGTAATATTCTCACAGAATATCCTAGTTGTAAGAGGTAACATATCACTCTACCGCCACCTATTGGATATCTGAGTTGTGCACTTTTGCGATTGTGATTGGTTAATACAACGCGCAGACAGGAACGTCATCAGATCAGAGCTGAATGTGTTTACGACCTGCTCCGCTGTAAGATGCAACCTGTAGTCCAGTTTACAATAAACTAGTTGATAGCACGTCGTCCTCCTGGTATTAATTGTACACACCGTACAAAACAAGACAGGGACCAATAAAGTTAGATCTTCTCTTAACTCTTCCAGTGGGCATGGTGCGTTCACTGCTCCCCTAAGGCGCCTTGGGCTTCGATAGGGCATTGTCATTCGCCATTATCTTACTTATAGTTTACTTTAAATGTTTTTAGACGATGGGAAAGCACAAGGAATGCAGAAAAGTGTACTGGTGAGCACGTTCCCTCAGGGTAAACACTTTACCTCGTCCGTTGCGTCGCAGCAGGATCCTGCAGAACTTCTGGTCGGGAGGAGGAGCTCCGAGGTCCGAACGCACGCGCGCTGTCCTGCGGTCCGTCGTTCGCTCTTCACGCTCTACTTTATTGTGGTCTTGCCTAGAGCCTATCTTGCATGAGCTCAGTACTCTGGTTTTGTATTCGTATGAAGAGTGAAAGAGGAACAGAGTTTTCCCTCACAGCCGCACGGAATAGGTGTCACGTCCCCGTTTCATGCTGCAGGGAGACGTTGCGCATGAAGTACAGTCAAGTGTGTCTTTGGAAACGTCCTCCGGGCGCCAGTGTTTGCGCACACCCCCTGAGAGGATTGTGTTTCTTTCGTTTTCATTTCCCGGAAGGAGCTAATGTGAAATCGTTGCATGTCTTCGACGCGACTCTGTTTAATTTATCTGACGAATTAAGAGAGGCTATTCTGGTACTGTCGAGTAGATAAAGGGCATTTCCATGGAGAACAGTTCCCCTCCACTTTTGCTCGAGGTAAGGTCTCAGAGGAGGCAACTAAACTCTTTTTTTTTTTTTTCAGAGACCTCTTAATATTAGGAAATCTGCTATATCGTTTTCCATTGCCGTTTAGACCTGCTGGTTTGTATGTACACGTATGATTATTTTGCAGCAACAAAACAGACCAAACAATCCTGTATCCATAACGCATGGGGACCACATTCCTCTCAGTGAGCATTACTCCAGCCCCAACCAGCTTCCTGTGGCCAGTCCTCCCACTCAGGAAGACCTGTGGCATCTACCTGGACGGCTGCGTGAGTCGGACTCTCCCGTCTGATGCATGTCCCGCTGCATACAAAGTAGACCCAGTCTCCTCTTCTAAAACACCACCTGCGTGTGCTGTACGTTTCTCTGAATCATGTGTTTATCAGGAATAAACCCATCTCTGTGGGATAAAGAGGACGTTGCTCACTGGCTCCACTGGGCTCAGAGGGAGTACTCCCTTCGCCGGCCTGAAAGAGGACGCTTTGAGATGAACGGTCGAGCCTTGTGTCTGCTAACCAAGGAGGACTTCAGGCGCCGCTGTCCCAGCTCAGGTAAATGGGGGCGTTTACTTTAAAAGATGGTGCCGACAAGTTCAGACCCTGTTTTTCATGTGTGTCACCTGTTTTCTGCAGGTGACGTTCTGTATGAAATTCTGCAGTGTGTTAAGCAGCAAAGGCAGTCTGGCCCCCACAAAACTTCTCCTGCAATGCCAATCGAGAGCACAGTCTCGAGCCAGACATCACCAGAGAGGGTCCAAGAGTCCCAACCTCCCACAGGCAATGACAACCAAGGTCGGTACTGTAGGGTTGCATTCTTAATTTTACTTAAGTTCAGTAGCTCTCAATATTCTCAAACATAGTGGAGAGAGCAAACAAAAATATCAAGGTAAAATATAATCTCACATAAGCATGCAGAGCTATGACCTACAGTCGATGTCAGAATAACAAACTTAATGCGTTTTGGTCAAATTTGTCTAAATTACAAATATGGGTGCATGACAGCACATAAAAAGCACACACTCAACGTGCATGGGCAGTTTAAACAAAGGGTTGATTGTCTAAGAACTTTGCTTATCGAATGAAACTCATTATCCTGGTTATAATGTGGACTTCCTGATTTAGCACATCATGGTGCAATCCATGCTCTCTCTTGTCCTTCTCCTGTTTCCTGTGTTTGTGATGGCATAACCTTTAAACTTTATGCTTGTCAAATGAGCCTAAATGCCATTTGTCATTACACTATATTAAACAATTGTTGCTCCTCCAGATGTTGAGAAGTGGCTAATTTAAATGCTGCCAGACAGTTTATGTGTAATGTGCTATGTTTTGTACAAACAGACGCTCTCACTCTTAAGTACTTGCACCTCAAAACGATGCATGAGTACACTTCTTGAGTAACTGTATTACTTTTCACTTTTGGGTAAGACATTTAACGCTTCAGTAGAAGAGCAGCAACACGCATATTCCCGTTTGACCCTGCAATAAACGTTTTATGTATTATCAAGAGCAGGACGTGTGCCAGTTGGGGAACAGTGGCTACCTGGAATACAAGTTTCCTTTCACCTGACTCTTTAATTAGTGAGATGGTCTCTTAGCTTTTAATGTGAATTGTTCAAGTAGTTTAAGAACTGAAGAAGCCTTTCGGATGAGAGGCGAAACGTCTTCAAACAAGATAAGAAGTCCAGTTGCTTCCTACTAAACACTCCGAGAAGTAGCTTAAAGTCACTTTTGCTTTCAGTTAATCTGATTTTTACAGTTCCTCATATTTTTTTCCTCCAATTTCCCTAATTTACACAACCTCAGTGTCTGTAGATGTTGCAACTGCTGTGGCTAGCCAGCCGGAGGCCAGGTCACCGCTAAGAGATCGTACCGTGATCTCTTATTCATACGCTGCTCCACTCACACAAACTAGTAAGTATAACAGTCGACAATATTAGCAATGCGTTGTCCTGCTGTTGTAATTATTTACCATGCATTGTTTAATTTCTTCTGTCTCTGTTAGATGAAAAAGCAGCTTTCTCCACGTTGCCCCACAACCAGATTCAGCGTCCTCCCCAAACAGAACGCATCGTCCAGGAGCCGCTCAACTTGTCCAGCCGAGAGAAGCCAAGGAGCCCACTGCACAAAGCCAATGGCCGCATCCCCGGTTGTTTATTTATTAACAGTTGTATTGTACGTTTTCTTTCCCTTTTTGAGCAAGAGAAGGTGCACTGATTTGATATCTTTTGTTTGGAATTGAAAACCTGCAAGGGACAATTCTGACCACTAGGTGATAGTAAGAACGCAGTTTGCACTACTAGTGCAAGCTTGGACATCCAGAAGATTCGCTATTCACTAACTGTGTTGTTGTGGTTTTAGTCTCCATAAGGAACATATGTTTGTTCCAACATTAGTCCTTAGCGTCAGTTTTGATTCAGCTGTTTGATTTGTCTGGAATGCAGAGCACAGAAAAACCAGAAAAGCTTTAAGAGAAACTTAAAGGTGCATGCTTACTTAGATATGATCAAAGCTTTGAGATTGAATTGTGTTTGAATGTAATGAAAATAGTTCTATGGGTGCTTAACGGAGCTTTAAATATTAATAGTTGATGATAGTACAATAAATTATGGCAACTCTTTTGGTTTTTCTAATCATGGCCAGAGTGCAGACTGCTATGGGACTACGTGTATCAGCTGCTGTGTGATGATCAATACCAAAAATACATTCGATGGGAAGACCAGGACAGCCTTGTGTTCAGGGTGGTTGACCCCAATGGTCTGGCACGTCTCTGGGGAAACCACAAGGTGAGCACCCATGTCACCCATTTCACAGAGAAAATGAACACATAGGTGAAGAGACGAAAACAGCCAAAAACATGAGGCAGGTTGAGTACATATTGTCCTTCAAGCACTTAATGACATGTCATGTTGTTTAACAGCATAGAGAAAACATGACCTATGAGAAAATGTCCCGGGCTTTGCGTCACTACTACAAGCTGAACATCATCAAGAAGGAGCGAGGACAAAAACTCCTCTTCAGGTCTCTGTCCCCTTCTCTTTGTCATTTTGCCTCCTGTCTTTTCTCAGCACACACATTAATACTTATTGTTGCCTCTTTTCTGACCTTCCTGCCTCCTGTAGGTTCCTGAAACTCCCTCACGACAACAAGAAATCCCTGGCAGCTCATGCCAAATCACCTGAGGACGTTCCACCTCAGGATGGGGACTTGGAAGACAGCAGTCCTGCACATGAATTTACTGAGGACCATTTTGAGGTTTCCCCTGATCGGACTTCTCCACAGCCTCCTCCATAGTAAAAGCTACGTATTAAATGTGTAAAGACAAGAGAACTAATTATTATTAGTAGGGATGAGCAAGTTTACAATCATCTCTATCTATCTCTCCAATCCATTACTACAGTATATGCACTCAAAATTGACCTGTCATAAACTGGAAGCGAGTGATGTCAGAAATATGTTGTACTAACCAGACACTGTTAATTTAAGCCTTTAATTATTTTAAGGGGATCCAAATTCACTATATTTATTATTTGTTAAAAAATACTCACTAAATAGCCTCAACATTGAGCTTTACATCCATGTTTTTCATAAGAGCAAGATAAATATTAACAGAACTATTTCATCAATATTATGGATATTGACATATTTTATTTGGATTACTTTCTATGTAATTATTTTAATTAACTACTGAGGATGCGTATTGGTGTTTTTATTCTGCATTTTGAGCTACAGATAATAACACGTCCATTTGAAAAAATGTATAGTTCCTCATGTTGATTGGAAATGTTGCGCTGTGAGATTGTTTTTCTTTTTGTACTGCAGCTCTGAGCAAACACTAATAATAAGGGACAGGGAAAAATAATCAACAGAAATAAAATTACTGAGGATTGCTCAAAATAATACAAGGGCTTATTGATGCACAGGACTATAAATAAGCAGCAGAAGGGATAGTAAATTTTATGTGAATTTATTTCGTAGTCACACACAAAGAAATTGTGTTGCAGGTTGAGTGCCATTTTTTTTTTGTTGTTATTTTTTTGTTATTTTTTTACACATAGTTTGCCGGGCAGGTTAACTGTCTTCTTTAGCTGCTTTGTAAAATAAATATTTTTTTTTATGGTATTTGTCTCGGTTCCTCCTTTGGCTTGCTTAATGTTGAGATTAACCCCTTTGAGAATATGACAGTATTTTGGACTGAGACAGTATCCCTAAAGTCAAAGCTTAGGTAGAATTGAATACAAGGCAGAGGCGTATGAAACTTATACTTCACAATTTGATTAAAAAGACTTTAAAACGAAATAGAAAAGCTGAGATTACTCTCATTACAAACATCAGTCACTCATACACTAAGCAGACGCCCTAATTTGGAGAAACAGCTTACACAGAGGTCACACTGTCCAGTTTGGGCTACCACTGATCAGCTCAAGTGCAGCACAATCTACCCTTATAGGCCAGTGCTTTCAATCACATTCAGCGTAGCCTCCCAATAATATGGCACTTTGCTCTACTGATAGAAAAAAAATGCATAAATACTGTATATACCTCAGTTGGATGAAGTAGTAGAAATGCAGGTAAACAATCAAAAAAAAAAAAATGTAGTGATTACTACAAAACCATAAAGGTCAAAAGAGCAGCAGAAACGAGAAAAGAAACACAAAATGTAGTGTGGCTCACCATACTACACACTAAAATCAGACTAGAAGTGATGGCTCTGAAATGTAAAGAGGGAAAACCAAGGAAGGGACTGAGTTAAAAAAAAAAAAAAAAACCTGTGTGAACTATGCATGATAAATGATCACTGTGATGCCATACCAGCAACATTAAATGCCCTCAACCAGTAAGACAAGTTCCAAAAGGAATGAACAGGAGCCAAGAGCTGCCTTTGATAACCTGGCCCCAACAAGGTGATTTCGCAAGGCACTAGGTTTATCCAAAACAATATTTTTTGTTAAAGCTAGAAGTTTCAAGATTCAAAGATCTCTTTGTACAATATCTCAACAAATAACTTTCTTATAAATATAGTGGACCACTTTGGTTTCCTGTTACTTTAAACAAAGATTTGCCTTTTTTTTTTAAAAAAAAGAAAAGTACTAAGTGAGATCGTAAGCCCTGCACTTAAAATTTCTTAGAACAGCATGGGTAGAATCTGGAGCACTTTGTTTATTTAGTAGCGTCCAAAGGAAACCAGCCTGGGCCAAACCAACCAAAATCATGTTTGCATGTAAGAACGACAAAAAGTCATTGATAGTGTTGTGTGATATAGCCTATCACATGGGTATGACTAATATTCTGTGTCGAATTGAGACTGTGTTAAAACGCTGGTGGTGAAACGAAGAGACAGAGTTTACTGGATACCCAATTGCTTTGACGTCTACTTTTCAAAAAACAGAAGGGCCGTCTGCCACAGCACCGTCACCATCTCCGAAACATCTGATCCTGACTGTTCAAAGCCTTTAGAAAATGGCTCCGGGAGTCTCCAGCTGTCTTTGCCGCGACATTCCTCCTTCCATCTCCTTCTCTGGATGTGGTTTCATGGCCACCTACCAGGTAGGGGTGGCCCAGTGCCTCCTGAATTACGCGCCGTGGATACTCCGCACAGCGCCGTGCGTCCTGGGCGCGTCGGCGGGCTCCCTGGTAGCGGCTGCCGTCGTCTGTGAAATCAACCTGGGTGAGTGACTTCTTCTCCCCAGTCTGCTTTTCATCGCTGCTTCTCACTCACTCTTCTGCTTTACAGTCTCCATGCGGGATGAGATGCTACATTTCGCCAAACAAATGAAGACTTTCACCCTCGGACCGTTTAACCCCTCAATCAATGTTCTCCACTGGTTGGAGTTCATTCTACACAAACATCTCCCTTCCAATGCGCACCAGCTGGCCACTGGGCGTCTTGCTGTGGCTGTTACCCGAATGACTGATCGCAAGCCAGTTATCATGTCCGACTTTGGATCAAAAGAGGATGTAGTTCAGGTGAGTTGACTAGTTTGCTATTATTATATCATTATTTTTTTTTTAACAATTGAGTCGGTTTTAAGCATGCTTTATTACCATTATGTCTTACATGTCTATGACCGTGTTGTCCTTAGGCCTTGCTGTGTAGCTGCTTTGTGCCTGGGTACTGTGGCATGATGGCTCCATCCTATAAAGGGATAGTATGTATTTGATGGCCTTTTCACAAATTTCATTGAAGACAGTTGTTTTGACTGTATCATAATGTAAGTGATCTTATCTCACAGTATTATGTGGATGGGGGTTTCAGCAACATGCAGCCAGGACTTCCCTTACCCTACAGACAAATACTGACAGTGTGTCCGTTCTCTGGAGAGATGGATATCTGTCCCACCGATACATTTTCCATGTTGGACATGGTCGTAGCTGGAGCCACTTTGAAGGGCAGCGTGGCTAACAGCATCAGGTTCTTCAATGCTCTCTACCCCATGGCTCTAGAGGTCAAATCCACTTATATCTAACTAAATGCTAAACTCCACATGCTCCATTTTGGCTTTATGGCTTTATTACATTGTTAGCTGTTGAAAAAAGTTACGTTCAATTGAACAATTTTAGGAACTTGTGTTTGATAACAATTAGGGTTGAACATTATTCAGGAAATTATTATTATTATTATTATTTTTCACTTTAAGTTGTTTCGGTGCTACACAGTATCATTCTACAAAGACGAAAAACATACCTGTCAAATGCACATCTTTTGCATCTTATCATAATTAGAAATAAGATTAGATCTCTTTTCCTCTGTGCATACCTGTTGATGAATCAGTGTGCCTTAGAGGCTGTGTAAGATAGTTGAATGTTGCTCGTAATGAGAGTCTCAGTTAACAATCTCACACACTGCATGTTTACATATTACAGATCATTTGTGACAGAAAATTTAGTTTGGGTGTTGTTTTTTCTTTCTGCAGCCTCTGGAAAAAGCCTACGAGAGTGGTTACAAAGATGCTATTGATTTTCTTCTGAACAATGGTGTGCCAACTGTATTTACAGTAAACAGCCTGGAATTAAAGATACTATAATTTTTTACGACACACAGACTCAATTTGACCTATTTTATTCTTCCTCCCCTCGTGTGTAGACATTGTCCCCTATTTAATGGTGCATGAAGAATTCCAGGGGCCACTGAACTGTAAACAAAATAAAACATGGGTGCATCTGGACAAGGACGTACGGAAAGATGAGGAGATGATGGAAGAAATGGAGACCTTTACACTGACGTCTTTCACAGGCATTAAATGTAAGCAGAGAGGCAGCTCTGCTGAGCAAGAATCACCTGAAACCCCCGCCCTCCATTTTAACATGGTAAAGAATGGTATGGCTGGCGCACACACAAACAGACATACATACACATAACACTAACCGTAGAAGATCTTAACCCTAACCCTCGCCGTAATATAAATGTACTGAATGTAAGTTTTCATTTTAATGTTGTTTAATCTACATACAGAGATACGCATTTTATTCAGCGGCTGGATCTGATTGTTACACAGGGTCTTTGTTGAAATTGCTTTCATCAACATTTTTGTTTCAGTTATGTTTGGGGATATGGTTTCTTATTTGAGCATGTTTGGACTCCCTGCGAGAATCTTATCCCACCTGTTCCTGCCTCTCATGCTGTCTTTCTACACTGCACTCCAGGGTAGACACAGGTAATTCAAACACTGAACACACAGTACACAACACACAAGTGTAATAACCACTGAGGACACAAAGGAAAAACCTTTTTATTTTCTGGGATCATACCCGCCACAAGAGCATATAGGGCTAAATGCACACAAAAAATTAGAGGTCCAGTAGCATACAAGAATAGCTGTGGACAGATATTTTGACAAAACACATGATCCATTCCTCAAACCTGGCAGAGATAATGGCCCATAAGCATAATCTGTTAACCCAAATGTCAAGAGAACTCTTCTCATGAAAAAATAGAAATAGAACTAATGGTGTCTGCATGTCCCCTTACTACAAACTTGGGACCTCATTTCTAAAAATTAGATTTATACCTTTAACTTACTTTACTTTGAAGATGACTGTGTGCTTATGTTTGAGTCATAAATGTTGCTGAGGAATTCTATCTTTCTTACCAAACCTTTTTTAGAGCAGGTACCTAAGAATCCTGTGATCTATAACTTTCAAATCTTTAAAAAAGATGAACCCTTACACACTGTTTATATTTCATACATCCACAGTATGAGACAAGAATTCTCTCACAATAAGTGTCTATACTGAATTTTGAACTACAGATCTCTTTAGAAGATATCAGTAGCCTATCTGACATTAATACATGGATGATTAATCCTTAATTGATGTTTCAGAGAGCAGGAAAAGTGTTGTTTATAGGTTTTACTCCACCCGTTTTTGGCGAAAAACAATTACCATCACATAATATAAAGTCCAGTCCCTTTACATAAAACACAAAAACATAACAGCCATAGTCATTTAAATATATTTCATTGAAACTGAAAATGGCACGAACATCCTGGGACTGTTAGGATTTATTCACTGCTTTACATTAAAAAAAAACCCCCATAACTTCCATCTATCAATATGAATTTCATATTAATAGAGAGAGATAGATAGATAGAGATAACTTTATTAATCTCCGTTAGGAAATCAATTTGTCACAGCAGCAACATTGTTCTGGTACAGGACCAGTGGACATATAACACTATATTTAAGGTATAGAAGTATAAAATAAAATAAAAGTACAAAATATACACAGTATTGGCAGTTGTAGGATTCCAAAAGTATGTAGTAAGTAATAAACACATGCAAAACAAAACTGCTTATTGCAAAATAGTCTGTGCCTTTAAAGCAGTGACACCTTGCACTTGTGTTTCCCATATTTGCAGCAGCTTGTCCCTGGTTAGCAGTGTTTTTGCAGAAAAGAAGTAAAATCTCCTTCTGTACTGTCCCTTTGTGTTGGCTTCTTGTGGGACTTGTTGATCAGTGCCAGACTCGGATCA
>KV751391.1:772874-789847 GCA_001698575.1 Mola mola
TTAGACACACATTTATATATTTTAAATCATATAATATATACAGAAGTTCATATACAAGTATTTTCTTTAGGGAACAGTTTCGAGGTGAAAGTTAAAAACTCAGAAACCCATTAAAATAGTGGAGACCTCACATTCCTCATAAAACAAATACAGAATATAAAAAGTAATCTAGAAGTATATGTTACAGAGTTTGGCTAACCCTTTGGATTCTCTTACTGATTACTGTTTTGATGAGGCACCTAATGGCTGTAATGGAGTACAATATTAATAACCAACCCTGGCAAGGATGCAGTCGGATTGACTGGCTCCACACACACACGCATGTACACACATATACACACACACACTGTGGATAAATCACCAGAATGAGACACCAGGATTAATGTCTAGAGCTGTTTTAGTCTTCAGTGATAGGAATGATATCTGGATTTAACATTTCAGAGGGGTATGTCCATCTAAAAATACAGTTGTTATTGCATGCACAGAAACCTGAACCATCATCACAGACAAAGATGCTATCTCTTCATGAAACCATGAATGCTTGATGTGATAATGGATTAAATCTATGGATAGATGACATCTTCTTTGAGCAACAGGTGGAGAGTGAAGGGTATCTCTTGAAAGAAGGTAGACAAAGTTTCTCAAACCGCAGGAACTTTTGCACAGATGATAAAATGCTCCACAAATCCTCTGAAAGTACCAAGTGGAGGAAGATTTTTTTCCTTCCTTTTCCATGGATTGTAGAGGTTTCTCAAGGCTAATGGAGAAAATTATGTCAAATCTTGGCTCCATAATCTTCTACTGTTACTGAGAAGGATAATGGAGAAGTGTTTGGGACTGCTTGACAGTACTAATTAGAGTTTCCTTTCAGGACAAGGCTGGAAACAAATTCTTGTTTGTGTAAATTACAATTTGTACATCACATTAGGACACAAGTTTGCTCTCCATTTGGGCTATGGTCATGTGTGAGTGAACATGCCGATTTATATGTGTGCAAGCGACATACGTAAATTTCTATACTTAATTTCTACAGGCGCTTGTAAGCTGGCTGACAGCAGCACCAGAAGGTAGCCTTTGAACTCTTCACTTCTTGTCTCAGAGTGATAGTCATTTCCTTCAACCGTTAAGTAATAATGTTTGTCCATTCATAGTTTAGGGTTCCCGATATCAGGTTATCAGAATAAAATTTGTCTCTAAAGTTGCATGAGTAAATTCCAGTCTGCCTTCCTGATATCTTGCGAATCAAAAGTCCATTGTTAATTTTACCAAAGTCTTATACCGTTACGTTTAATATACTGTATTGAGAAATGGGTCATATTTACTATGTATTCGGCATCAATGTTAAGTTTAATTTGGCATAAATAAAGTCAGTCCAAATTTTACACCATACATGAAGAGGAGTCTGTTGTTTTCATGATACTTCACACTTGAAAGATGCAATTGGTTTATGATGAATAAACTGGGGAAAATTTACAGCGTGAGACAGAGTTCCTTCATAATTTACTGCTTAGAGTATTTACTGAACCCAAACACGTAGCTACTCTGGGCCTGGGAAAAGGTGTTTGTGTGTATAAGGCTTCCAGTTACATTGTGTGTGTGTGTGTGTGTGTGTGTGTGAGAGAAACACTAACAGTGAAAGCAGAGAAAGAGAGTCGGCTACTGAATTTAGTTGTGTCTGATGGAGAACGCTAATGGTGATAGGGAAAAAATAAGAACTCATCTATAAGAAACACACACAAGCACACATCAAGGCTTGTAAAGTAAAACATTATACATGATTTAAAACAGAAGACAACAGTATATTTAAAATCGAAGAATAGATTGCATTCATTACAGTAAAACTGAAATGCTTTCATACACTTGTTGGTGTAATAAACCTGCTGTATCAACACAGGCTAGTCTGCCTGGTAGGTTAGTCTGCCTCTGAACTCATTGTATACCAGGGACATAACAGACGAGGGACTGACCTCTTCATATATTACAGGAGTCTACTGTTATTTTGAGCCCATATACCTGGACACCGATGAATAAATTACTTATTCTGCCGTCCAAGATTTCTTATATAATAGGAAAAGATGTCATAAAAGAGATATTCATGAAATGTTGCACTGACACAGCATAATTACAGATTGTGGGACATTTTGGCCTGTATAGTTCCTTTAATGCATTTCCTTTTTCCATGTATTTAGCAAATATCTTTGGCTTCTTTCTTCCCTTTTTCACATTGTCAGTACTTTTACAGATTTTTGTGATCAGGGTGTCACAAAGCAGTTTACTTGATCAATAATAATCCACTAACACACAAATAATAATTATGTTTCTAATATGAAATCCTAAATAGGATAGAGTGTATGGTAGCAGATAGAGAAATTACATAAGGTAAATTATATATCAGGTCAAAATGACTTTCTCTTTTGGAAATAAACTCACAAACAAATGGTTCGATGGAGAGAAGTTCTGGCAAGCTGAAATCCAAAATACTGAGCACAAAACAAATTAAAAAATAGGTATTGCTCTTAAACCATATATGATAAATTAAACATTACAGTAGACAAGGCACTCCATTATAATAAACCATGTGGAGTCAGTTAAATTTTTAACAAGTGGAGCATTCTTGCCAATGCTACTTATCAAAGAGGAAAAAATAAATACAATTGACTCCTGATACATTTTTAAACATAATAGGGAGCTATAATCTAGATATAGTCAACAAGTTATGCATCCACAATATTGCAGGAAAGTTGTATTTAACTGCAATTTCCATATCTGATACAAAAGTACAAGTTAGGTACAGCACATGTTGTATATCCTTAAAAACATATTTTTCATGAGGGACATTGTATCACTGGTCTTGTCAGACCATCTGTTGAAGAAAATTACAGCAGTGAATTTCCTCCATATATTTTTGTCCAATATTTCATCCCTGCTCCTGGGCAACATCTCTTCTCCTAAATCATGTCTCACACAGTTATTTCTATCTGTGACTCTGCCAGATGCCATTGGCTTTATGGAGTGACATTTTGCTCCCCTCTTTGGTACCTGGATCAGCATTCATGGCTTGCTCAACAGCTTCAGCCAAGGGCCACTTGTCCTCTGCTTCTGTCTCTCTGTGGTAGAAGTAGTTGAAGTTGGAAACAATGACAGGAACAGGCAAAGCAATGGTTAGCACCCCTGCAATGGCACACAGGGTGCCCACCATTTTACCCCCCATGGTAATGGGACACATATCCCCATAGCCTACAGTGGTCATGGTAACCACAGCCCACCAGAAGCCATCAGGTATGCTGACAAACTGTGTGTTCGGCTCATCTACTTCAGCAAAGTACATGGCGCTGGAGAAGAGGATGACTCCAATGAAGAGAAAGAAGATGAGCAAGCCAAGCTCACGCATGCTGGCTTTCAGAGTCTGTCCAAGGATCTGCAACCCCTTGGAATGACGTGAGAGTTTGAATATACGGAACACCCTGACCAAGCGGATGATACGCAAGATGGCCAAAGACATGTTCTGTCCTGAGTTCTCCTCTGTTGTTGTGACCATTTCTGTGATCACTGTAACAAAATAAGGAACGATGGATATAATGTCAATAACATTCATGAGGTTGTGGAAGAATTCTCTTTTGCTAGGACAGACCATAAATCTCACACACAGCTCAAAAAAGAACCATCCAATGCAGGCAGTCTCAATGAAGAAGAAGGGATCAGAGAAAGTTGTGGGCTTTGTTGTATCAATTGGAGCTACAGAAGCATAAACTCTAGACTTGTTGAAAGGCTGCACCACTGTGGGCACAATTGGGTCAGTATCATCTCTGAATTCTGGTAGTGTTTCCATGCAAAAGATAATGATGGATATGACAATGACTAAAACAGACACTAGTGCTACACCTCGCGCTGCATTTGAACTTTCTGGGTACTCAAACAGCAGCCAGAATTGCCTGTAGGCATCATTATCAGGTAAAGGGATCGCAATATCTTTTATGAACCCTTCATCCTCTCTGAACTGCTCCATGGCGTCATGTCCAAGCTCATAGAAAATTATTTCATCTGCAAACACATCCAGGGGAACATTAGCCGGACGTCTGATTTTACCCCCTGACTGATAGTAATACAAGATACCATCAAAGCTGGGTCGATTCCGATCAAAGAAATACTCATTCCTCATTGGATCAAAGTAATCCATTCTCTTCAAAGGATCTCCTAGCAGTGTCTCAGGAAACTGGTCTAAAGTTTTGAGCTGTGTCTCAAAGCGAAGACCGGCGATGTTAATGATGATTTTCTGGTCTCCGTCATCAAGCCCTCGCGTATCTACAAAGAGATCCTCACAACACTCCTTAGCAAGTCGGCTGAAGATGGTCTCACTCTCCTTGGTGCCTTCACTGCTTAGTAGCAATTTCCAGGCGGAGAGCATACTGGCACAGCTACTGCGCTCCTGTCTGCTTGGTGTTTGCATAGCCGGGGACTGAGGCACTCCTAGCATCTCTGTATGTAGAGTCGGTGAAGATGAGGTGGATTCCCACATGCGGGAAGGGACATAACTGTGGTGGGTGGGAATAGAGGACGGCTGAGTGGACCGCAGTAGGTAGCTGCTGCCTGGGCTGCTGTGCTCAAGATGCATGTCCACTGTGAGAGCTGTGGTCTCATTGGCATGAGTATCCATCTCATCCTCCAGGCTGTCGTTGAGGTCATCCAGGCTCTTGAAATCTACCACGGCTATGTCCATGGCTACTCTCTAGACTGCGCTAAGTCTTGGGACCCCAGGATAAGATGATCACAAAAAAAAAAGGGACTGATAGGAGGCAAAATCACCAGAATCAGCAGCAGAGTACCAATGTGGTCAGTCAACAGCAGGACAAACTGAGAACCTTATTTACTCCAACACCTGTAGAGTGACAAACAGAAAGAAAGGGAGTTAGGGCTTGTTTTGTGCTTTTTTTTGATTGGGTGAAATGGATATCACATTGGAAAGCTCATGTTTTATCACCCTTGATTCTTACATACTTCTTTCTCTGATGAGGAAAAAAGTGAGCTGGATGATGTACAGAATGATAATTACAAAAGATTGTGCTCCTTTGAAATGAACGTTATATATGAGGCACTTGATGGGTCATGTAACTGTGAAAAAATAGCTAATGGGGGGGCTTATTTAGCATAACTTCATGTTTTCTTTCAAAATAATGAAATGCATGCTTTCAGCTCCAAATATATAAACAATATCTCATCTTAACCAGAATTCAAACCAATTATTTTTTTTTCATTCCACATGCACTGATACATGACTGATAGTGGTAGACTGTGAGAATAGTGCAGAGTAACTGGGGCTGTGCACACATAAGTGATTCATTAAGTGGCTGTACATTGATAGCATGGGCCTCTCTTGGTCTGAACACCAGGTTCAGATTTAAACTAGACTGTGTCACATCATTTCCTGCATAAATCTACTCTGCTCCTGCTCCTGCTCCATTCGCATTTACCTGTGTCTTATCTGTGCTTTCATGATCACACAGAGGAGTACATGCATTACTGTGAATGCATTTGCATGAATGTGACTCGGTTTTTGTGTATGTGTGTGTATACGCAGTGTCCTTATAATGTAGATGCATGTACCGCATGTGTATGGCTGAGTGCTGACGCCTGCAGATGTTTAATTAAATACTCAAGAGATGAGTCACCACCTAAACCTATTGCCAGTGATAACAATCCTTCCAAGAGAGAGTTATTGAGAGGGAGAGAGAGAGAAAGAGAGAGAGAGAGAGAATTGGGATGGCAAAATGAATAAGGAGGATGACATCAAAATCCTTGTGAAGACGGATGTGGATGGAAGCACTCGGTGGAAAGGGACTGAATGCCAGAAAAAGGAAAGTGACAATGAGAGAGAACAGGAGTTGATACATGGCATTGTGGATAGACAGAATGCTGAGAGAGCAGCCGTGGACAAGGAAAGAGGGATGGTTTATAAAGAGCAGAAGAAACTACAAAAACAGCAACACATGAGACAGATTGTTTATGAGAAAACAGCAGATCAGAGCATCTGACTGTCAGTCACTTCTCATGAGCACGCAACAATTAAAAACTGCCCATTTGCGCACATACACAATAAACAGACCAAAAATAACCCGACAGTTGTCATGGAAAAATGTAAGATTTACTAGTAAAGTAGACTGATCCTGGTCTCTTTCACGGCAGCCCTCTAAGCAGGGAGGGGCGCAGAAGTAGAGCTATACCGCAGCTCATTCAGCCTTAAGGCTTTTGGACATCAAGGGTGGCCCAAAATCGAGTAGTGCTTGTACGTATTTTACTTATAAGTAAATGGGTACATGCAATTTTGGAAATGATAGGAAAAATTGGTAGATCCACTGATTCATCAAGGAGCTGAAACAATAGCTTAAACAGCTCCACACTTGAGGAGGCAAATAAACATTTTCAGGGAGCTGAGTTGTTAAATGTTACTGGTGACAATCAAGTGATCTGCTGTGTTGAATGTTTTGACTGTGATGTGGTAACAACAGGCATTTTGATAGGCCAGATGCACACTCTGCAGAAGTGAAACCTTGGTCCAAGAAAAATTAAACCCGCAATTTTGAAATATGTTCCTGGTGTAGAAAGTTATATTTACTGTCTAGAGTTTTGAAAAAAACTTTATAAAGTGTGAAAAATTATTTGCAAGAAAAAAAAAAAAAAAGTGCGTCTGATGCGCGAAGGCCTTAGTTCTGCTTACCGACTGCTGCTTTAATAAAATAGAAAACACTGCTTAAATGTTTCTGAATGAAATCAATGTACATCATATCATGTATCTGTGAAACTGTTCTCTTAGAAGACACTGGTTTCCAAAATGAATCAATTCTGCTATCGATTCAATTGAGTTCTGTTTAGAGGGTTATGTTGAGGCCAAAATTCATGACATTTGAAACGTGGTCTGGAATGAGTTAATAACGGAATTTAATACACTGAAAAACAAAAAACTGGTTCTGACAAAATATACTAATAATATAAATGTAATATAATTTAATATAATATAAACTACCTTGACTAGATTATGGACAAAGTAACAAGGAACACTTACCTACCTTAGCATGAAGCTTAGAGATCAGTGGTATGACAAAAAGCCAAACCAGGAGAGGTTACAAACAGATTTGTCCTCAAGTGTACCAATGCTGCAATGCTGTGCTGCCTCTTCAATTGGCATCAGAATGACTAATCTATCACAGTCTATACTAGGTAACCTTATGCTGGGCTAGAAACCAGACCCTGGGCAAAGGCCACATGCACACACATGCAAACAAGCATGCACACAGGAGACAGAAAAGAGAGGGAAAGCTACAGTGGAGAATTTTACTTCATATTTTGTGAATGCAAGCATTTGTGGTGTGTTTCTTTTTTCCATGTGAAGAGATCATGTTAAACCATCTCTCAAAGATCTGGATGATGTGCTTAAGGCCCTCTGCACTGGAATGGTGCAATTACATCTTCAGACCTTGCCATGCTGGAATCACTTACCTTACCACACACACATACACCCACACACACGGTCACACGAGGCTGTATCCATATCTGGCTTATATACAGTATCACCATAAATAATTGAGGCTTTAAAACTCCATTAGCATGTTGAACAAATGATGAGACTGAAATGAGTGCAGGAATCAAAGCTCCCTTTTTCACCCTGCACAGCTTTCTCCCTTTAACTTGCAACTCATCACATCTGTAACCTCCCTCAACTCCTTTTCTATATGTAAGCTTTAGGCTTTGAGAACAAATTTAAAAACACTAATATCTTTCATCACTGGAGTAGGAAAATAATAACAGTTTGAATTTCTGTAGGGTTCCCATATGTCATTTTTTTAAAGCCATGGATAAACTTGAGTTCTAATTCCATGAAAAGATCCACAGACACACATTCCTGCCTATCCTCACACAGTAAAACATATTTATGCACACAAGTCAGCTGCCATTCCACAGTTATATTCCTAAAGCATGTGTTAACAACTACTGTGGAGAGTCTTGTCAACGCTGGTTAATCAACATGTTTTCTATGTTTTTAATTATATAAAAGATTTCAATAATTGTGAAATTACTTAAATCCTATTTCACACCCCTCAACTTGCTACTTTGAAATTATTGTAAAATTTGCCAACATATAAAGGTTTGCATTTTTTCAGTCAAGTCATGATGAGAACCTGTCTCGGGCCTTCAAGTTAAAATAAATAACTCGAAGCACTTTTGAACACAGAATAAAGGCACCACTTAATGAACAAAGCTGTTAAGTTTTGTTCTTTTGAACTATGCTTGAAATAGTTTTATGAGACTGTAAATCTCCATTAAATATGTTTTGATTTATGACTGATTGTAATTTGAGATTATTTTTAAATACAGCGATTGTGGATTCTTGAATCACAACTTTGATTTTCACTGAAAAATCATAGTGACATGACATTTTGCTCGGGTTTGTAAAAAACATTCATGTATATACAAGTGAGCCAGGGGAGAAGCCACAGGGCTATCTGATTGGTTTTTAAAGTTTTCATTTTGCTTTACACTGGGAAGAACTCAGGGTGACATATAAGAGTGGAGCAGGAGCACACAGGCGGACTACATTTTGTTTAGTCCGCCTGCAAGGTGTGTGGTCCACCTTGCAGCCTCGAATCTCTTTCAAATTGCACAATCTGATTGTGCAATCTGGGTAGATGACTTGGTAACCACAGCAACAGTGATCAGGGAGACAGGTAGGGAGGTGTTTGGTGTTTCATCTTGACAAAGGAAGGATGATAAGGAGACTTGGTGGTGGAACGAAGAAGTACAGGAGACTGGTGAGGAAGAAATGGGATAGTGAGAGAAAGGAAGAGAGTTGACAGGAATACAAGGAGATGCAAGTAAGGTGAAAAATGTGGTGGCAAAGGCTAAACAGAAGGCGTATAATGAGCTGTATGAGAGGTTCGACACTAAGGAAGGAGAAAAGGATCTGTATCGCCTGGCAAGGCAGAGGGATCAAGCTGGGAAGGATGTGCAGCAGGTTCAGGGGATTGATAACATTGAGGAATGCAATGGAAAGAAGGGTGGAGGAGGTGGAAACTGTGGAGCAGGTAGTTGGAAAGATTTAGTAAAGATGAAGTGAGAAAAGCTTTGAAGAGGATGAAGAATGGAAAGGCAGTTGGTCCTGATGACACACCGGTAGAGGTATGGAAGTATCTAGGAGAGAGGGCAGAGGAGTTTTCGACAAAACTGTTCAGCATGATCTTGGACGGTGGGAAGATGCTTGAGGAATGGAAGAAAAGTGTAATGGTGCTGATCTTTAACAACAAGGGTTATGTGCAGAGAAAGCTTCTAGAAAAAGCCTATGACAGGGTTCCGAGGGAGGAACTGTGGTTCTGTATGAGGGAGTCTGGAGTGGCAGTGAAGTATGTAAGACTCGTGCAGGATATGTATGAGAGCAGCATGACAGTGGTGAGGTGTGGTGCTGTAGGACTGACAGATGGCCTCAAGGTGGAGGTGGGACTGCATCAAGGATCGGCCCTGAGCCCCTTTTTGTTTGCTATAGTGATGAGCAGACTAACAGATGAGGTCTAGCAGGAATCTCCATGGATGATGATGTTTGCAGATGACCTTGAGATCTGTGGTGAGAGAATGGAGCAGGACGAAGAAAACCTGGACACATGGAGGTATGCACTGGAAAGAAGAGGAATAAAAGTCAGTCATAGCAAGACAGAATACATGTGTGTGAATGAAATGGAGGCAAGTGGAATGGTGAGGTTGCAGGGGGTAGAAGTTGAAAAGGTCCACGAGTTTAAGTACTTAGGGTCAACTGTTCAGAGCAACGGGGAGTGTGGTAAAGAGGCAAAGAAGGGTGGAGTGGGTGGAGAAAAGTGTCAGGAGTGATCTGTGACAAAAGAGTAGCAGCAAAAGTAAAAGGAAAGTTTTACAAGAGGGTAGTGAGACCAGCAATGATGTTTGGTTTGGAGACAGTGGTACTGACCAAAAGACAGGAGGCAGAGCTGAAGGTGGCAGAGTTAAAGATGTTGAGATTCTCTTTGGGAATGACGAGGATTGAAATGAGTAAGAACAAGCACATCAGAGGGATGGAACAAGTTGGACGTTTTGGAGACAAATTTAGAGAGACCAGATTGAGATGGTTCGGACATGTGCAGAGGAGGGACAGTGAATATATTGGTAGAAGGATGCTCAAGATGGAGCTACCAGGCAAGAGGCAAAGAGAATGACCAAAGAGGAGATTCATGCATGTGGTGAGGGAGGACATGCAGATAGTTGGTGTGAGAGAAGAAGATACAGAGGACAGGAAGACATATAAGACGATGATTCGCTGGTGTGACTCCTAGAAAAAGCTAGGTGAAGCCGAAAGAATAAGAATAAGAAGATTGCTTTACAGCACTTTCCACAACTTTATCCAAGTGCACTATTGGCTTAAATTAATTTCAGGATACATATTGGTAAATATTTTGTTTGAGCACCAGATAAAGTAAAGGACTGCATTTTAACAGTCAACACTTTGAGAATATAAAAAGTGGGTTAAACCGCCTGGGTAGGGCTCCCAAGACAGCATTGTAGGTTGCAGACAAGTGGTGTCTTAGTCCACCACCTCTGTTTAGAGAAGGTTTCTCTCAGTGGACATAGATGGGCTCTTTTACTCCTCTTTCAAACCATCTGTCTTCTCTGTCCAGAACGTGGACATTGGAGTCCTCAAAGGAGTGACCTTTCTCCTTAAGATGTAGATGCACAGCTGAGTCCTGTCCCGATGAGGTGGCTCTCCTGTGTTGTGCCATGCGTCTGTGGAGGGGCTGTTTGGTTTCCCCTATATAAAGGTCAGAGCACTCGTCTGTGCATTGAATGGCATACACAACATTACTGAGCTTATGCCTGGGTGTTTTGTCCTTGGGGTGGACCAGTCTCTGTCTTAAGGTCTGGCCCGGTTTGAAGTTAACTCTAATTTTGTGTCTTTGGAAGATTCTTCTGAATTTTTCCGATAGACCTGCCACATATGGGATGACCACGTTCTTCCGTTTTTTACTTTCTGCCTTGGGTGGTTCTTTGTGACACCTTTTGGATGATTTGACAAAGGTCCACTTCGGGTAGCCACATGTCTGGAGCACTGTCTTGATGTGTGTCAATTCCTTCTGTTTTCCCTCTGTGCTTGAGGGAACCTTCTGGGCCCGGTCTTGTAGTGTCCGGATTACCTCCAGTTTGTGCTCCAGTGGGTGGTGGGAGTCAAACAAGAGGTACTGGTCTGTGTGTGTGGGCTTCCTGTAGACCTCGATGGTGAGGTTACCGTCCTTACCAAGAGACACCGCACAATCCAGGAAGGGCAAACTGTTATCCCTCGTATCCTCCCTGGTGAACTTAATGTTCTTGTCCACCGCATTTATGTGTCGAGTGGCAGCCTCCAATTCTTGAGTTTTGATTTTGACCCATGTGTCATCCACATATCGGGAACCAGTGGCTGGGAGTTGTTCCTGTGAAGGAGTTCAGAGCCCTCTCCTCCACCTCCTCCATGTAGAGGTTGGCCACGATGGGGGACACTGGAGATCCCATGGCAGAGCCGTGTTTCTGTCTGTAAAAAACTTCATCGTATTGGAAGTATGTCGTGGAGAGCTGTCTTGTTGTAGACGTTTCCTAACAGTCTCTACTGCCTCACTGGTGGGTGTGCACGTGAAAAGAGAAGTGACATCAAAGGAGACCATGGTTTCATTCGGTGGCAGAGTGCGGTTCTGTATCTTCTTTGTGAAATCTATGGAGTTTTGGATGTGGTGTGGTGTGTTCCCCACCAGAGGGGACAGGATACCAGAGAGGTGTTTGGCGATGTTGTAGGTCACTGAGTTTATGCTGCTGACGATGGGTCTGAGTGGTGCTCCTTCCTTGTAGATCTTGCAGAGACCATAGATGCATGGAATGGCCTCTCCAGGGTAGAGGCGGTAATAGGTACGGCGGTCAATGATGCGTTCTTTTTCCAGTTTCTGTAGGTAGTCTATCACTTTCTTCTTGTAGCTGCTGGTGGGGTCCCTTTTTAAGACCTCATAAGTCTCACGGTCACTGAGCAGTGAGGTTATCCTGGTGTGGTGTGGCTTCTAAAGGCCTATTTTCCCCAAAATTACCCTACTTTTCTGCAGTCTCCCAATAATTTTATGTTATAGCATTAGTGCAAAGTTTCTTTCAAAGAAACATGCTGTTAGCTGTTTTCAAATTATGAATCCTGGTATAAAGCTGGTAAACTAGACAATAACGCAGGGTCTGCTGTAGGAAATTATCGACTTTAAGGCTGACAGGCCGTAATATGCCCTGTTTCTCAGTCAGATCTGATTATAATAGAGGTGTACCAATGTGCATCTCCTTCAGCAACATCCCAACTCATTCTAACAATGGGTACCTCTGGCTGCAACTACCAGAAATTGGAAACAGCTGTAATGCCAAACTCGGGGAAAACCAATGTGGCACTGTCCACTACTTTTAGTGCAGTCCAAGTACTACAAACAAAGTGCTATTGTAGCTGCATCATATACAAAAGAAGGCAGAAAAGAAGATATCTTTAAAGCTGACAGGCCCACACCAAAAAAATCTCAAACGACAGTTAAGAGTGGAATTGGAGTTAACTATATTTAAAACTACACAATAGTAATATAAGAAAAAGCAGTCTGTGCTAGCATATTGGATTGCAATAGTTTAACATGTTAGTGGTCAAATAAGTTATTTTGATTTTAACTGACCTTACAACTTAATAGGATAGGAAAATGACTACAGGATTATAAATATACAGCATGTTTTTTTACTGTAATACATGCATATGTATGTGGCTGTTTGCATGGGAAATGACTTCAGTAGTTTTGGTCAGAAGCCACGAGGATACAATGTTTCTGTGGAGACAGTGTGACCTTGACTCATGTTAAGACAGGATGAAACAGAGGTGTCAAATGGGGCCCATGCCAACCCATGGTGGTCTGACTATTCCTGCCATGCTATTAATACTCAGGGGGAGTCATTGTGGGAGAAACCCATGAGATGCACCTTCTGCTAGATGTCACAATCTATATAATGAATGGAAATACAGGAAAATGCTGCACACACATGGGATAATATAGAAATATGCATCAGAAATATGTTATAACATGTTGTCATGAACTACTGTACATTTCAGGAAGCTAACCCCTGACATTATCATATTTGTGTAAACATGAACAGATGTTCAGGCAGATCTGGATTAACTACAAGCCAATCCTTCACTTGTTAGCCTGAATAATATATATGTATATGTCTGGTATTCACCATGCAACACAACGTTTGACTGTAATCCACATTTTCTGCTTTGATTAACTAGCTCAGTGCCACCACTGTAATAGTCAACTTTTTCATGCCCATATTGTGTTTATACATAACAATATACAATTAGTGAAGTAGTTTAAAAATGTTACAAATACATAAACCTGCACACACACACACACACACACACACACACACACACACACATGAAAAACACACTGAAATAATGAAATAATTGAATTCACATTCAAGCATGTATTATCCAAATTAAAAGACAGCACATTTTGTCATCACATATAAAGTATGACTGCAACTGAGGTTTGAGGCTTTGGAAGTTTCATTAAAATGACTATTTTCTTGCACCTGATCGAGATGAATATTCCATATTTTGATCTGACTTGTTTTTTTATGATCGTATAACTCTCCTCAGTCACCTGGAAATGTTTTAGTTCTTTAACTTTCTTCTTTCACCATGAAATGAGACATATTGTACAGACTACACCAAATCCTGACCTGTGACCTGTTATGTGTTCTGTATCAAAAACAATAAACTAACCTAAAGTTTGAATACAATCATTAGAATAAAATGATTAAAACTTTAAATGACAGCTGGCTTCTTCATCAAAAAAATCTAAATTTTAATGCACTTTATGGAATAGCATTTTATATACATATTATCAAGAATAAACCTGCAGTGTGATATTTGCATCTAGGTAACGATCTAAAGGGATTCTCATCTAAATTTCTAAAAAATACAGTATGGTTGACCTTCAATGTTCCATTTGTCTTACCCCTGTGGAGTGGTGTGGGGCTTCTGGATGTGTGAGGGCATTGGTTGTCAGAGTTGATATTTTTGGAGGAGAGTTTTTGCCCTATTAAGCAGATTAATACAGGCTGGCCAGCTCAGTGCCATAAGCCGAGGGATCTCTTCTGTCAGATCAACACAGATACGAGCAAGCTATCACAGATCGGCACACAAGAGAGAAGTAACGCATACCTACACGCGGGGAACAAATGATGCAGCTTCAGTCACATTTTTTAAATTTATAGGAACACAGAGATTAAAAAGTAAAAAAGCCTTCCAACCGATGTGCCCCTTACAGGCCAAAGTGCATTTAAGTTGAAGTTGACTAATTTTAATAACTTATTTAATATTTGGGATACTATACTTATGTATCTATACTTAGATACATTACTTTACAGTCTATTCATTAATCAAAGGTTGGTAAAACAAATAAAATCTGTGTATGTGTATGTTGTGTTCTCATATTGCAATCAGATCTTAGCTGTTTATGTGGAAAGAATACATTTTAATCACACATGAATCATGTGCAGATGTTTTTCATGCATGCGCACGCAAACACGTACACACACTGTAAAACAAATCTACTGTACAAAGTAATTTCCTATTCAATGCATAACCTTTCTATAGACATTTTCAGAAAACATTGCAGATGGCAAATGAAAGTGTATTTTTAATTATCACACATTATCTGAGTAACAGATTTTTAGGATATTATAACCTTCTCCCTTCCGCTTGACCTTTTAAGTTACTGAAATATGAATTACAACTGTCCATTTGGTAATGCTGTTCATAAAACTGGAGCCAAACACTGTTTCTCATTAATGGATTTAAAAATAGATGCTAAAATGAACACACAATTATTGTCAGTGTGCAACAGTTATATGAAGTGACACCCCCCTGTGTGCTTTATCGTGTGTGGGTGTGTTTGCTTCGAGCCTGTTTTGTATAATAAACCAACCACTGTCTGCGGTTTTAAGTGCAAAACTCAATATCCATCTGTATAATTTCATTAAACCATTTTCATACAATTTCATCTCTAGCTTAGAATGCTTTTGATATGACTGTTTATTTGCTACAGGGTCATTTTACTTTCCTGGTGGGCTGTGTGATGAACCCAGAAAGACATGAAACTTAGGTGTTTTGCGTTGTGTCTTGCTGTGTCATCACTGATTAAAAAAGATTGGAATTTAAATTTCTAACTGCTAGGAACGGATTTGCGGTACCTAAGTTGTGCAATTAAAAAAGGGAAAACAAAGCAGCATTACAAGCAGTGCTTTACAGACAATTGCATAAGAAGGGAATAACAATCATGTTCAGTCTGTGTCATGTGGTGGGTGCTCTCATCCTCTGCTTGGCTGTCAAGTAACTCCAAAACTATTTTTGAGTTGGCTAACTCTTTCATTATACAAAGGTCTCTCTGGCATTGTAAATGACTCTGCTGCTCAGGGTGGATCAAATGTGACCCTCCTACTACACCTTCACAACATTTACACAGATGGCCAGGAAAGTAGAGTCGCAACAGGCCCTCAGCAGACACTGAACCGGCTGCATCACATTGAGTTAAAGAGAGTTCAAAGGAAAGGTCCTCTTGACAAAATGCTATTTCTATTTGCATACACTACCCATCTCTGCTTGATGTGTCTTTCTGAAACAGATTTGGGGACTCTGTGCTGCCACCATGAGGTATTCACGAGATTTAAGCTGCTAAAAGTGACCTGGGTGTGTCTGCAGGCTCAAGGCCAAGTCCCAGTGCACAGCAGCTGGGGCCACAATCCTCGGTTGGCCCTTGGACAAGACAGCTCTCCCCCCAACCCCATACACACAGCAACATCAGGATGAGCAATGTACTGCCCAAATCTCTTCCTGGTAAATCAAAAACTTCCTGTAAGGAACCCTTAGCCAGCTTACTTAGGACGCTGAGTTAAACAAAATAAATAAACAAGTGACTTTAGAACCTTATCATCATTCACACAGAGGAATATGTAATGAGATTAAGTATATTACAGCCTAATGTTCTGGTTCTAAAACAATATGTATCGGGTCTCAGTTAATGTACAAAGCCATTTACTATATTTCAACTACAAATACTATATACGTATAAATGCAGCAGAAAAATAGAGTATCATACTTTTTCAGTATTAATACATTCTTGACTCATTACATGTAAACTGGTTTAAGGATTTTATTAATTCAATTTAGATAATTAAAGCTTACAGGTAAAAGAAACAAACACGCTGGAATTCCTCCTCTGCCCTGGGTATTAAGTCCGTCTCATTTACAGGAATGTTATGTTGTTTTTTAGAAGCACTTTATTGTGCCATCGGGTCTGACTCTCTATCGCATATCGCCAATCTCAGGTGGAACACCAACAAGGAATGTATAACACGCGTGCATGACATCCGCAGATGCCAAAATACACCCGGCATACACTGAGTGATGACCATATGACACATTCTGTGCCAAATTTGATTACTTTTTCTCTCAGCAATAGCTTGTTAACTTACAATGTGGACAGACTCATATTACATCTGCTGCTATGTCCAGTATGAGCACATGAAAATAAAACTGCTGGTGGAAAAGTAACAAATGTGTGATCATAATGTACATCATCAGAAAAAAGCTTATTCTGAAAGTTTACTCATTCCAAAATAAGGTTTTTGTGGCCCTCTCCATCATACGCACACATTCCAGTGTGTGAGAGACACTTTTGAGGCGTTCTGGTGAAAATTAGGGAGTTTTCTAATCAAACTGATCAGATTTGATCACAAAACCTTCAGCAAAGATGTGAGAACGGTTGCGCGAAAAAGGCAAATGCAGCATAATCTTTAAGTCTCATTATTGAGCCTACACTTTATCTTGTCTGACCAACGGCAGAGGAAGGGAGAAGGGGAGCTGACATCCAGCTCATACAGTG
>KV751391.1:795428-822900 GCA_001698575.1 Mola mola
TAGCATTAATTTAAAAAAAAAAAAAAAAAAAAAAGTATTTTATATACATATACATATTCTAAAATACACAATTTACCTACATGGTCCTCTGGCAGTTTAATTAAAGCAAGACTGAGATATTCCCTACAGAGAAAGGAAACCTGCTGTATGTAATATTTATAGAGCTTGGTAATATAGGGGGCTTCCCCTCCTCCGCATACAAACGATACACAGATATGCGCACAGTGCATACACAGGCTTCTCCTGTGGAACCTCCGTGATGTGCTATAAAGAAAGTTCAGGTTGACAGGCCATTAACTAGGCAGGGTATTATTAGGTTACAAATCATCCCACACAGCAGTGGGCAAACGTTCACTGCATGTGAAGCAATTATTTTTGTGTATTGGTATATTGGATATTGCCTCATACAACCGGCACACAGCACACTTGTGTGCATCAAAATGAAAGGCCTCAGGAGAGAAACTGGTCAGGAGATCCTACTGGCAATATTTTAATTTTATTATTTTCCTGTGGCCCCTTTAAATCATTCTCTAAATGTTGCCTACAAAATACAAGCCTTAGTGAAGACGGTTGTATGGAATCGCCTAATGTGGTGGGAATAGTCCTTTTGGGACTGGAATCTGCAAACCCACCTTTACGGCGGGGTCGCTGAATGTAGCCTTGGGCCTGGCTTCTCCCCAAACAGGGCTGGGATATAAAAGGCACATTGGGGCTGTTGGTCTCCCTTCTTGGCACACATCTGAAAAAGGGACTGGTGTGTGCGGCATTTGAGCTTGGACCCACATGCTGAGTTGGAGCCCCTAGTTGTCCTGATTTTACCCTTTCCCCCCAATCTGCAGTTCATTTAAGGTAAGAACTGGTGGCACCCCTTGGCACCCCAAAATGTAGTCTGCCTCCACCAGTGGGCAGAGCTTACATCTTTAGTTTTTTTCCTCGGTTGGACTGGCTTTCAGCTTTTACGATTTATTAGTCCATGTTTGAAATGTTGTATTAGGCTTTTAAATAGTTATAATAAACAATCTTGAAGTTAATTTTATTGGTTTTTATGTGCTTACCTATTTTTCTACACAGCAGCTCCAGCCCAGCATATCTATTGTGTTATTTTAATAAAGTATTTGATTAGTTGGGTTAAAGATACGCCTCTGTCCTTCTTTAACAATCCTTTTGTCTTACCATTTGCTAAAACACAGCGTATTATATATTTCCTGGGGGATAGCACCGCAGGAGGCTACTGGCTACTGTCCTCAGGTGACATACTGAAACCCCCATAGATGGTCATGGTGACGAGATGCTGGAGCATCATATTTCTGCTAATACATGTCTGAGAGGAGAATCAAATCAGCCACTGTGCATTACTTTGGTGGTGATGGAGAGGCAAGGATGCAGCAAGATGGACACAAGTGAAAATGTGTGGGATATGAAATATGAGAAGGATAAACAGTTGAGAGGGGAGGCAAGAACAAACCCAAGCAGTAGTGATGAGAGCAGAAGGGAAAGTCATTTTTAGCTGCCAGGAGATGTGTTAGACTCTATGAAATGACACTGATAGAGGAAAATGTTTGTGCTTGTCCCACTATTTTGCAAAACCATGAGTCGAGAGGGGTTTGCTCGCTTCTCTCCACCTCACTTTGTCCGTTGCTGGTTTTATAAATAGACCACTTTGCTTTCTCAGTAGACCACAGAGAGCATAAGCTTCACTTAAGGAGTGGAGCGTGACCCAGAACCAATTGGGAGTTGACGGTCGATAGTTGATTCAAATATACCTTCAGTAATGGACATACATCACAGGTGGTCACTCCGGTGATGCTTTCATCAATTTAGGTTGCGTATGAGACTTTTAGGTTTATTTTATGTGGATTTAGTTGTCTGGGAGAGAGGTGGATTGTAAATTATATTTTAACACAGTAATGTAATGTAAACAATGAATGAATGTGAACGTGTGTAATTTCTGGACATCCAAAACATATTGTTTTTGTGAAAAATGTCATATCACTGGCGTGGCCATATGGGCATCATCATTAGACTGAACGCTACGTCTTTTTGCCTAAATCTTCACAAAGGTAAAACATGCTACATTGCGTGAAAAGGACACATCTGTAGCTTGAGGTTATCATAAAGATGTTATGTATGTACAACGACCATCAAGAGCATAATTTTCCATAATAGAATTTACAGTTCTTTTGAATGATGAAATTGCGTCTGTATTCTCTATTAGTCAGCTGATATCCACTATTCCTTGTGTAGGGCATGGCAAACAGATCCGTATTTTCTCTATGTTACAAATGACATGTTGACCCTTTTTCAATGCAGTGATAGAAAAAAACACAGCCTTTATACAGATAGATGAGTGTCGCCATGACTGTAAATCAGTGAAGAAGCTGAGGATTACACAGTCTTCACACAGAAACATTTGAGACTGCGGAAATGGCTGAAGAAGTTACAGGAAGTAGTCGAATAAGCGTAAGTGCTTTTCTTGGGAAAAATGCTTTGTTCAATTTTTTTTTAGTTAACCCTCAACCCCTGCGCTGTGTAAGACTCAATGGTGAACCACGAATAACATTCAAATAGAAAACCATTGTGAACAAAACATTAGTTTAATTAAACAGTGTCTCATGACACAAGTTAGTTGAAGTTCTCATAGAAATTATATTTTCTTTTTTAATGTCTTCATATACTTCTGTTTTTAGTCCAAGGAGCTTATTCAATTCTAAGAGATAATTCAGAGACTATACAAGTTTTTCTTGGATTAATTCAGCAAGCATACTCTTCAATCCCCTGCTACACAGGAATCTATACATGGCAGAAGCTTATTTTAAAGCTGAAGCTTTAGGCATTTTAAGACATCATTGAAAGCACTCATACATTGTACATACATGGATTACATGGCTATATGTGACCACCAGCCACAGTGGGTTTGAGTCCATTCCCTTTGTGGCATTGAAGTTTGATAGAACCACAGGTGTCTCTCCTGACGGCAGGCGTTGCCTTGAAGACTTGTAGACCACCTGTGGGTATTCAAATGTTCGGCAGGTGTGTGCCTATTTGAATTGTGAAGTCCAGCAAACATTTTGTTTTCAGCGGTTTGGATCATCCTGATGAGCTGTCTTCTCAGTTTATCCAAGAGGATTGTTAGCGTTGACAGTGTCAGCTGAAAAGTGTGCTTGGTAACACCAATGAAAAAGACGGCAGTAAAGACAAAGCTTTTGAGTCACATAAAGTAGCCAACAAGAAATACAAGCGCGCATCCGAGTCAAAAGCAAAGGAGGTTCAAGCTTGTTTTTCTCCCTTTCATTATATTTCTTTATCCAACCTTTCCTCTCTTCTTTACACAGTAACTGGCACTGGCTGATACTGTGTCTTATCTCACAAGTCAACACATGCTTGCAGAACTCATCATCTCCATTGATTGCAGCCGGACATTCCCATCAGTTGTCTTGGTCCAATATGCTGCACATATACTTGAAAATACAGCACACACTGGATGTAAGCCTTGTGTTATGATGGAATAGATGACCCGCGTTTCAAATAACCTCTACTATATTTGTCCAACAGCTGCACACTCATCATGTGTGTCTAAAAGCTCCCCCTCTCTCTCACAATCTTTGTCTTACTCTCCTTGTCTCTCTCGTTCGCTCGCGACCGCAGCAAGCAGACAGCACTGCACGCTGAGCATGATGGACCTATACATCTGAGATAAGGGCACTCAGACAGTCCCTGGAGCATTATGATACACTTGGCTGAGCTAAACCGTCTCACTGACTGACTCTGTGCATCAACTGGGCTGACAGCAGATAGGAGCTGTTGTTTTGCTTTCAGTGTGAGACATAGCTCTGGGTTATGATTGTAAAGCTGAAGAGAACTAGGCATTAGTTAACATTTGAAACATGAACTATTTGGCGATCCTCTAGAGTCAGCGTGGCTTTGGACTGTCATCTCACCCTGCCACTTTGCTAAACCTCTCAAGTCATCTTCTCATGTTTAACTTGCTGTTCCTGTCTTAATCCTCTTTACCGACAACCGACAACCGACAACAGCAATGGCAAGATGCTGCACATTTTGCATGATCCTAAAAAAGACACTTTCCTTTCACACAGTATATTGCACGAAGCGCAAGTACTTCTACAGATTTAGGAATATATTTAAGTCATTTTTTTCTCTACTAATTCATGCTACAATGACTACTTCAGAGGACATGCAGCACTACAATAGCTTGTTTGATATTAAGCTAATGAAGGATACATAGCCCAGGTTCTGCATTATAACGGCAAAGTTCACCAACAGAATGATCAATCTGTGCAAGTGACCAAAAAATATATTGAGGAAAAGAAACAGCCTGACACAACCCAAAAAAGTATCCAGGTGGCTGCACACTAGTCTTCAAGTAATCTGATATGTGAGCTTGAAACACAATCAAATCTATCAGTGGTGTATTTGTCTTGGTTATTCACATGTTAAAGAAGCAGGCAAAGTTCCCATATGTTCATTTAGAATTACATGGAGAAAAGGGAATGAGAAGGTAAATTTAGCAATTTGATCAGATAACAGGAATGTATTTTATTTGTAATGCTGATAACCATATGCGATATTCTAGCAGATTTAAATGCTGACATCAGCACCAGCAAGACTAAATAATATAAAGCTGTAATTGACTGTAATTTGTAACTGGTATGATTTGATAACAGTTTGACCTCACATTGATCACTGAGATCTTTTTTTGGTTGTTGTCCTTGTGATATTAGATAATATATAAAAATCGAATATTATGTTTTTAGTTAATATAATTAGAAGCCTTTACTGTTCATACATAAACCTAGTAAGTAAGATTCTGACCGACTGACTCAAATCTCAACATAAAAGTCCTGGCCCTGGAATCTATAATAACATGTTTTCTTTGAAAACAAACGTTTTTGTCATTTTTTCATCTATTTCTACAAACATGGAATGCTATGAAGTCAAGAGACACTTAAAAGTTCATTTAAGAAGATGGAGAAATAGGCACTCGCTCAGAACCCTACAGAGAAAAATCTAAACATATTTCTAACATTAAAAACTGTAGGTGAGAAATACACTTTCATCATATTACTTAATAAAGGAAGACATTCAACAAATCAAACAACTTGATAAATAAAAAAGACATTCACTCTGTTTACAGACATTTCTTCAGTCCAACTGCTAGCCTGCATTGGTTGAAATCAAAAAGGCAGTGTCATGGCAAGAGTGTCTATATTGTAAATCCACTTAAGCTCCGTCAAGGAATAACGGCAGGAAAAAAAAGAAAGTATGCTGAATTACAGCACAGCACCATCATCTATCTGTTGGTCTCTATAGAGGCTTGCACTTTACATTACCTAGTGAGGGAAGTGAGTGCACTCAGGCCTTTTCCCTAACGGAGAAAACAACAACTGACAATTTGGCCAAAAGCATATTAGAATTGCTCACTCTCTGTTGCTCAATTCAGCTGTCCCCTGACAACAGTGCTGTGATCTCTGGGATGATTTTTTAATTTTTTTTTTCATAGTCAGTATCTTGGCAGTTAGAGCATCAGATTAACATTGCTCACAAGTACTGGTAGTATCGCACATTTTTAAGACAATATGTTCAGTTACATGTAAAAATATAGGTTACACTATATCATTGTTATTTTGCATCTTAGTCTGATGGCAGTTTAAGCAAAAAAGCAGAAACTATTGATCATTTTAAACAGTTAGTATGGTAATCATTACATGTTAGCTACTATTTGGCTAGGGTTGTGAGTAGGACGACTACTGTCACGTATATAGGACTAACTCCATGCAGAAGCTGAAAATGTCCTCAGTAAGACAGGTGGCAGGTCTATGATATGTGCCATAAGAGATGGGAGCACGTGAGATGCTCTAGTGGAGATAATCCCATTCATTTTCACTGGACACCTTTACTGGACACCACACATTGGTCAGTACAGGGAGACATATCTCCATACCATTACAGTCCCTTTAGACCCCAGCTATAGTTCACCATCTTAAGTAGTTCATTAGACGTCTGTACGCATCTTAGTGATGTTTACATAGTTAGTGTTGGCCAGGGTGCAGTTTCCTGTTTTCATGACCTCAGGTCTGAAGTCCTCAATGCTGTGGTTCATGGTCTCCTGGATCTCCACATAGTCAGACTTACTGAGAGTGGATCCACTGCCACTTTGACCACCACTTTTCTTCAGGTCATCAGCCGAGCTGGCTTTAGGCACACTTGGAATATTCAGATACTGTGCCTGCTCCTCGCCCTCTGTCTCTCTGTGGTAGAAGTAGTTGAAGTTTGATACAATGACAGGTACAGGCAGGGCAATAGTCAACACACCAGCAATTGCACAGAGGGACCCGACGATCTTTCCTCCAATGGTTGTTGGGACCATGTCCCCATAGCCCACAGTGGTCATGGAAACCACGGCCCACCAAAAAGCCTCAGGGATGCTGCTGAACTGGGACTCTGGTTCATCTGCTTCTGCGAAGTAAACAGCACTGGAGAAGAGGATCACACCAATAAACAGGAAGAAGATGAGAAGGCCCAGCTCACGCATACTGGCCTTCAGAGTTTGTCCCAAGATCTGCAATCCCTTGGAGTGACGTGATAGTTTAAAGATACGAAACACCCTGACTAGACGGATGACACGCAGAATAGCCAAAGACATAGCTTGCTGGCCTGCTGCACTATCCTCTGGCCTCTCTGCTAGCTCTGTTCCCAGGGTGATGAAGTAGGGGATGATGGCCACAATATCAATGATGTTCATGATGTTGCCAAAAAAACCAGCTTTACTGGGACAGGCAAAGAATCTGACAAGGAATTCAAAAGAGAACCAGATGATGCACAGAGTTTCCACGATGAAGAAAGGATCTGTAAAATATGTTGAGCCATCAGCGATAGAGGTAAAGTTGTACATTGACTTGTATGGATAACTGTAGATTTCCTTATCTTCATTTCGGAAAACTGGCAGCGTCTCCAGACAGAAGCTGACAATTGAAATGAGAATCACCATGACAGAGATGATGGCAATGATGCGTGCAGGACCTGAGCTCTCTGGGTACTCAAACAGCAGCCACACTTGCCTTTGATACTCATTCTCTGGCAGAGGTCGCTCCTCTTCCTTTATGAAACCCTCATCCTCCCTGAAGATTTCCATAGCCTCTTCGCCCAGTTCATAAAACCGGATCTCTTCAGAAAAAATGTCCAGGGTCACATTTACAGGCCGGCGCAGCCTGCCTCCTGATTGGTAGTAATACAGAATTGCATCAAAACTGGGTCGATTCCGGTCAAAAAAGTACTCGTTTCGCAGAGGATCGAAATACCTCATCCTTTTCTTGGGATCCCCCAGCAACGTCTCTGGAAACTGGGAAAGGGTTTTGAGCTGTGTCTCAAAGCGCAAGCCTGAGATGTTGATGACGACCCTCTCGCAGCACTCATGGTCTGGCTCTGGGTCATACTGGTCATGGGGCTGACCCGGATGTGCCACAGCTTCGTCTGCAGGGTCGCTGGCGGCAACCGTCATGCTGGAAGCAGATGGGACCTGCAGGTTTCAGACAAGGTGGGGCCACGCCAGGCCACAAGGAAATGAACGCTCTTGTGGGTTCGTGTTTAGGCAGATCTGCCAATGAAGAGCTACAGGAAAGGACAGGACATAAAGAACAGAAAGACCAATAATGTTTTCAAAGTAATCATTTAGAAGTCATTGAATAAGATTTTGAATGTGTATGTTTTATATCTTAATGCAGATATTTCTGAATGATTCAATTTGTGAAAAACATTCAAAGGCAGAAACTGACACTGATTTCCAGAAAGGCAAACAGATCGGAGCGAGACAGTTAAAAACATGGGGGAGGGACAGGCCAAAGTGAATTGGCTCCATTGTGTCCATGTGTTAGGTTATGAGATCTCATATGAGCACAATACAGGATCAATATACTGGCCGGTAATACTGTATCAGCTCTCACAGGGTGCAATTACAAAAAACAAATCTGGTTATATGCTGAGTGCTCCACACGATCTCTGAGATGAAATCCCTGTCTCTGAAGTCATGATGTGACCAACACATTCCATTTTAAAGTCCAATCAACACCTAAGTATGAAAATGCATATTGTACACTTAGCCTACTTCATGCCACACAATGTTATTTTAGAAGCATGGCAACATATGAGTGGTTTGGTAGTAAACAAAAAAGACCTACCTCTCTACACATGAACTTGCTTGGCCACAACATGTCCTGTGGTGGTGCTGCGTACTACTGCGCCCACCAGGAGCATCCAGGCAAAAGTCGCCCCCCAAGCTCAAAGCAGTTCCTCTGTGCCAGCCTTAAATCTGCAGCAACGCAGCAGTGGGAGTGGCAGAAGGGACAAGGCATGAGGATGGAGGAGTTAAGTCCCTTGCCCTCAGCAGACACAAGGTGTGATGCAGTTAGGCTACAGGTAGAAGCTGCTCGGGGGCGATGATATTGTCATTCTTGTTAAAAAGCAGATATTTATTACAAAAAAGGGGGGAAAAGCTGCTGGCACCAACAAAACAAGATGCCTCTAATTCTGAACAATATACTGCAACAGCAGTAAAACCAGTCCTCTAACATGTTATCTGCAGACCTACCGAGGAGGGAACGATGCGGGATCTGCTGTCATGGTTCTCTACTGGAAAGCAGCCATGCTTCTGGCAAATTTCATAGAAAATTAAATCACCAAACAAGTCCACTTGAGAATTTTCTCCTTTTTAAGATCGTTGGAAATGTCTGATTTATCTTCACGTTATTTCCACCATCTTTTTTTTTTTTTTCTGATGGGGAATATCCATACGAATATACCAATGATGCACATTAGTAACGCACAGAGAATTGTTCCATGGAATAACGCAGCTCCGCAGAAGGCGTTCGTAACAGGTGAAAAGGCTATTTTCTAAATATCATTTGTAGACAAAGCAGCCAAGTTCATGCATCGTTAACTGGCAAGCGCGAGTGAGTTAGTTTGAAGTGGCAGGTGCCAGACATGCTCAAGACATTTGCAGCCCTCACCCTGCGTGGATAATGGACAGCAACAACAAACCTCATGCACTGCAAACCAAGCGGCACAGCACTATCTGTTGGACTACCAAATGACTTCAGATAATGACATGCAGGAATTCACCCTGATTCTTTTGGTGCGCAGACGCGTTTATTTGAAGGCTGTCCAGTTTGTCTCCTCTTACAACGCGCTTGGAGGTCGTCACTCCATCCCCTCATATTTGTCCGTCTTCCCTTATTTGACTAATCTGTTCAGCGGCTGTGTCATCTCGACCCACCATTCTCCGCGAGTCTCTCATATTTCACCATAGTTCACTAGTTGAGACGTGTGAGCTGCAGTAGGGCATCGCAACGCATACTAAAAGCTTCTTTGCGCCTCGCCCCATCCCTCTGCGCGCCCCCTTCCCGACGCTCCATCCTCACCGCGCCACATTAAAGGGGAAGCATCGCTCACGAAAAGGGTGGAAACGGTTTTTAACACAACGCCAGCACCTCTTGAAGAGCGCGAAGCGACATTTAAAGCCGTACGTGACAATAAAACGCGGTCCTAAAATACATCACTGATGCAGTTACATTTAGACACCCATTATATGGACTTATTTGGGGTATAGAAGAATTTTCAACAAATATAGGCAGATGCCAGGGAAAATTGTGATTATGCCCTGATCATTCACAGCCTTGCTTGCTATAACAGTACTGGCTGCCCCGATCTGTAGCTATACAGAGGACTGATGGCAACAGCTGTAAATCAGTCAAAAACTGACATTCATGCAGAGAGTCTGATAAATAAATTGTCAGATTAACTCTTGGAGCTAATTTTTCTCACAGACATTCTTTCCTTCACTGTTTGAAAGTCGGCCATGTGAAAAACCACATACAGTATGTCATCAGGTAGAGAGGGGGAATCTCATTAATCGACAAGAGTCCAACGGCTCCTTAGAGCACACATGAGGAATACCATCCTCCCGTGACTTCTCCTCAGGGGCTGTTCAGACAGATGTTTTGCAGGTCACAACAGCTCTCACGGCATTCTTTTGGCTGTAGAAAAATAGAGCAGGGTCAGTGCATGTTTTAAATGTTAGAAATTACTCATATTCATATTCTCACCTGTGTTCAGCCAGAATTGCTGTGAAGTAACTGACAGATACAGTATGTGCACTCTCCAATATCGATATATACTGTAAATGAATGAGAAGTGGGGCCCTTCCTCTGGTTCTGGGTGAGAACAAACATAGGCTAACTCTTCTGACTGCACAGCAAAACTGTGGATGACATCAGGTGCTTTTCTGCTTAAAGTTGAACTTTTTTCAGTTTAAGGTGGTCAGATTTTGATTGCACAAAAAGATCTCTGATTGGCCCTTTTGTACACTGGCATTCTCTCCTGAAAGACACGCTCAGCATGACATACAATCCACCTCCGATGAAAATGTCTAATATAGTGAGGAATATGATGACATGGGACCACAGGGATTGTGACTTTAGCACAATGTGCACATAAACGATTGCTACATTGGTTGAAGGACTCGCAGCTATTGATACTTTTATTTAAACATGCTGAATTATGACTAGGATCTCTTTCATCATTATCTGTGAAGGGAAATGAAGACGGCCCAATTCTATATGGAGGGCAGCTAAGAGTCCTGGAGGTCAGCAGTTTAACGATTCATCATCCATCACATTCACAGCAATCATAATATAGCTGCATTAGTGGGACAGGGACTAGAAGTATGGGATATAGGATTGAGTTTGTTGGTATTGGGGAGGGGTGAGTCATGCTCTCTGTTGACTCTGATGTTTCGTTTCATAGTTGCAACAACTACATTTAGAACTTGCGTTGGATATGTTCACGTCAGTTTCCAAAATTAACATATTGTTTGTATATTTGAAAGAGCAATGGGAGACATTATTGGGGTAATTTGTGTAACGCACTGCATCTATAAATTACTCATTTTATGTTACCGTTGCACAGTTGGCCCAAAATATTTGACATTAATTGATTAACCATTTTAGGTCTGCAGTCTCCAGTTCCCTCTTGCATTTAGGTTGTATCAAGTCACAGAGAGGCACCTCTGTTTCGTGCTGAATCGAAAAGGCCAAATGTAACCGCGCAAGAAACTCAAGAAGCTTTCCAACTAATGCCCCCAATTGATTGCAATTTTTTTTCAATAAGTTTGGCAACATTTAATTGTTACAGGAAAGAGCAGGGAGTTCCCGAAATGCCTTACTGTGGACAAATTTATACACAGAACACTTATTGTTCCCAGTGCAATTTCTCACAATTAGTTAGGCTAAGATACTGTGTAAGATGATCAAGTTATTTTGGGGACGAGTTTGTGAGTCAGTAGACAAACAGACCTAACACCACCATCTATGCAGCAGAACACACATTAAGTGAGAGAGGAGGGGCGTTAATGAGGTAGAGAGGAGAGTGTGGATCTAACTTATGACAGCAAACCACAGGGGAGGAGATTCGTCCTCGGTAACCTTTGCTGGTGCTGCAGCAGGTGATCACTCACTTTTACAAGCTATGCAACATTCTTGCTCGCACACTCAGAAATGTGATGAGGCACTGCAATGGCACAGAACACAAATTACATTACATACAAAATGCTTTATAATTACAAGAAACATTGTGGGAAATGCACATAATGCCATTAATGATAATAGTTTGTCACACAACAAGTCTGCACAGTAAACCGTCTATCTAGTCCTCAAGTCCACAACAAGTTCTTCATGGAACTTACCGTACCATTAAATCTAAAAAAAAAAAATATCTCTGTCTCCCTATGTCTCTCCTTGTATATCTCCCTCTGGGGTCTCACTATATTTAGAGGTTGACCTTGGAAGTTCTCTAAACAAATGTCATTGGTGCTGCCGATGGTAATCACTGCTTTCATGATACAATATGTCCTTACATTCTCTACAGTACTCTGCTATTGATTCTAGATGTGGTTTCTCCTTCTGTTGTTATCAGCCTGTTGAAAAACAAGGAAAAATCAATGACCTATCTCTGGAATTTAGGAAGCATCACAGCACAGAAACGGCATTGGTGAAAGTTACAAATGATCTCCTCACTGCATTTGATGAGGGATTTATCGCTGTACTAGTCTTATTAGATCTCAGTGCAGGTTTTGACGCTATTGGTCATCACATCCTAATACAGATTCTGGAACACTAAATTTGCATTAAAGGATCTGCTTTAAGATGGTTTAAGTTCTACTTATTTGATAGATACCAGTTTGTTCATGTTAATGATGAATCATCTAGATATGAGAAAGTTAGTCATGGAGTCCCACAAGGTTCTGTCCTTCAACCATTACTATTCACTCTATACTTGCTTCTTTCAGGTGATATTATTAGAAAGCACTCCATATACTCCATTCTTTGCTCTGCAGATGTCACACAATTATACTTATCAATGAAGCCAAGTGAAACCCATCAGTTTGCTAAACTCAAGGTAAGTTTTAAGGACATAAAAAACTGGATGTCTCATAACTTTATATTGTTAAAAAATGATAAAAATGTAATTGTAAAATGCCTTATATGCCTTACAATATAGTTAATCTGTAAGGCATTACCCTGGCCTCTAGCACCACTGTAAGAAACCTGGGTGTTATCTTTCACCAGGAGCTGTCTTTTAACTCACACGCAAAACAGATCTTAAGGACTTCTTTCACTTCCGTAACATTGCTAAAATCCAGAACATCCTGTCTCAAGAAGATACAAAAAAAACTAGTTCACGCATTTGTTACCTGCAGGCTGGATTACTGTAAATCTCTATTTTCAGGCTGCCATAGTAAAATGTTAAAGTCTCTTCAATTAATCCAGAATGCAGCAACGTGTGTACTGACAAGAACCATCATCAGCGACCATATTTCCCCCGTACTGGCTTCTCTGCACTGTCAGGCTCCTGTAGTTTTATGTAGCTGTTTTTTTAGGGTCAGTCTGTGTTTCCAGTTTTATTTTGAAGTTATTGTTGTGTTTTAGTCCCATGTCCTGTCAAGTTTTTTTTCTCTCCTGTGTGATTGCGTTTCCTCCCTAATGTGTTTCAGCTGCATCTAATTTTCTACCCCTTTCTTTGTGTATTTAAGCTGTGTGTTCCTTCCCTCCTGTGCAAGATCGTCTTTTCCGTTATTGGGAGCATTCCAGCAAAATATCCTTTGTGAGCTTCCCTGTGTATGATCCTCACCTTCAAAGCTATTCTTGTTTAGGCACCATCCTATCTTAAGGAGCTCATAGTAGCCTATCACCCAACCAGAACCTTATGGTCCCAGGATGCAGGATTATTGGTGATCCTTAGAATCTCCAAAAAGTAGAATGGGAGGCAGAGCCTTCAGCTATCAAGCTCCTCTCTTGTGGAACCATCTTTTAGTATCACTTCAGGAAGTAGACACATTCACTGCTTTTAAAAGTAGGCTTAAATCTTTCCTTTTTGATAAAGCTTATAGTTCGGGCTATCGTATCTAGCCCCTAGCTATGCCATTATAGGCTTTGGTTGCCGGGAGAACACTCCATGATACACTGAGCTCCTCTCTTTTCCTCCCCCTCGGACTCTATCTCTGCTCCTTTAATTGTCCATATCCTAACAAAACATTATAATAATTTTACTTTTTCCCCAAAGTCTTTGTACTTGCTGCTGTGCCTGACGCCTACTGCCCACAATATGACGGGAGATCTAGTGACTTGGATCCTAGGTTGGATTACGCTGCGCAAATCTGGATCCATGGATTACAATGATTCCACATACTCTTGGACTCACTGACTTCATCCGCGACACTCAGACCTGTATACATAGACTACAACAACTCCCTGACCACTACACCTGGTTCTTGATCAACAGACTTCACATACCTCTGGATTTATAGATTTCATAAGCAACACACAAATCTGCATACACGGACCACTATGACTCCTGATCCAAAAGACTACACCTGCTTCTGGGTCACGAGATTTCTCATACATCTGAATTTATAGATTAGTGAACTCCTACATTCATATTAATCTGTTAATGTCATGTCGTTGTGTTCTGTACAAATGACATCTATCGCTTGTCTGTCCGTCCTCAGAAGAGGGATCTCACCTCTGTAGTTCTACCTGAAGTTTCTTATTTGTCCCTGTTAGGTTTTTCCTCAACCGTTTAAAGGGTTTAAGGCAAAGGGAATCACATCTGTACAGTTTGTAAAAGCCCAGTGAGACAGTTTGTAACTTGTGATTTTGGGCTATATAAATAAAATTTGATTTTATTTGATTTGGAATTGTAGCTTGGCTTATCAAGGAAAATTTGGAGTATAAACACACATATGGCTGAAATTGTATGCTCTATGCAAACATTTCTTACAACAGATCTGAGACTTGGCAAATACTTAAACAAACAAACACAACCAAGCTAAGAATGAAACGAGTGGCAGTCCACTGCAAACAACCCCTGGGTTGGTAATGGAATACAAAAACAAAATAAAAATGCAGGAAATATTTAAAATAATGAAACAGACAGATATAACAGATATAATTAAATGTTTGTGAATAAGTGAATTAAAAGATGACACTGAGTCTGCAAGCCCTTGGTTCTAAGGCCGTGAGTTCCGGAGTTGAGGGGTCCTGACAGCAAAAGCCAGCATATTTTTTGTCTTGAGTTTGGATGGCCAGCAGTCCTGTTTGAAAAACTGAGGATGTTTTCTGGCTTACAGGAAAGCAGCAATTCAGTATTGTGGCTCAGAGCTTGACAATTAAGTAATTTAAAAATGTTACGAGGACAGGCTAAACCAGGGCTAATGTGATCTTGTCCCTCTGCTTGTTTAAAGCTGAGCCACATTGTTTTGAACACGTAATTACTTCTGTGCTTAACCCTGAATACAATGAATTACAATAAAAATAAAAACAAAAGCTTGGGTGACCTTCTCCATATCAAGCTGAAATAGATAATACTGAATTTTTGAAATTCTCTTTAATTTATAGAAACAGGATTGAACAAAATTTGTAATTTGTTTCTATAAAGAAAATTCACAATAAAATATCACAAGTCTGGAACTGAAAGTCATATGTGAAGCATGTTATATTGTTGAGATGGAGAATAAAATTATCCTTACCACAAATTTTTTAATGGAACATAGATCTGTGTGTCATCACCATATCAGTGATAGTGGATTTACTTTTTAAATCAAATGTCCAAGTTGTGCAATACACAGAATCTATTTAACAAGAAGGGACCAAGAATGAAGCCTTGTGGAACACCATAGGTCAGAGTTGCAAATGAGGAAGATTATTACCAAGGGCTACAGTGAAAGTCCTAAACTATCATATAATTCATTCAATTGTTGTGTTTCTGTTACCAAGTCACTTTTCAAAGTAATCTGATGGGATGGTGTGATCCACACTGTCAAAAGCAGAGATGAGATCAAGAATTTAATAATCACCTGTATCAGCTTTAAGTAAGAGGTTGTTCTTAGTTTATAACTTTGATGGGAGCAAAGTCAGTATGGTTATAGTCAGCCGGAAATGTGGTTAAACGTATGCATAAGATCAAAAAAAGGAAAAGGAGAGTTAAAATGACAAAGCTGGAAAAAGTTGCTGATGATGACAGAGCGATGAATCATCTGGAGCACAGCAGCATCTATATCACTCTTTGTTGGGTTAATACGTTAATTTAGCACAGGCATAACAATTTAACAAACTTGAAAGCAATTTTTGACTGTGTTTGTGTGAGTGTGTGTTTGTAAATGTTTAAAAGATAGTGTTAATCTGCCCAGCCTTACACACAAATTGCTGCTGCTGTTGTGCCAAGATCGAGGCATAGATGAAATGAGTGAATGTGTGGAGAACTGTTTTTACCACTGGTAACTGATTTTTGGTGTGACAGAAGAAAAAAAAATGCAATAACCTATCTGCAATGTACAGGCGCATATTGGCACAATATTGTGAAGTGCGGCTTTGACACTTTGAAAAGCTGGTTGCTTGCACTGTAATGAAGATTGTGGTTGTTTGCTGTATGTTACTTACGTAACATTGCCAAATATGTCGGGTTGGAGAATGATGCCATGGAAATGGAAAACAATGAACACAGCCCTTATGTGGGGCAACAAGTCTGCTACTGGTTTGAAGACAAACTGATCTAAAGTCATTAAACATGAGCCGTTTGGGGTATGCTTTAGTTTTTATTTTCATCTAATAAACACAAATGATTAAGCAAAACTGAGGAGTCCATTTTCCAAAAACAGATTAGATCCATTCTCAAAATGAAGAAATAAACATAAGTTTAATTTAAATGATAAAACGTATTCATTTTACTAAATTGAATGTTATTCCTTCATTTTGAGAATAACTTATCTGATCTGGATTTGCAAATGAACACTTGTTGTGGTCTATAGCCAAAGGAAAAAGAATATTCGCGGTCAGTAAAGAAAACTATATCAACAACAACAATGCTCTGTTCATTTCTTACTTTTTCCTGTCTCCTTTTATTTCCTTTTTTGCTCCTCTTCTCTCTCTCCCCACCCCCCAGGTCCTCGGCAGTGGGACTGCTTCTAACGAGGGACGTCACCCCTGTTGCCAGGGCACTCATAGTCATTGGCAGGCCAGATATGGCAGTGACCAACTGTAGGGTGTGTGAGGCAATGCCCGAAGTGTCTCGCCTGAGTGTGCCACTGAAGACATAACTCACACTTACTGCGCAATGGATGATAATCTGCCTTTAAGGGCTATGGACTGATTTTTTTGTTCTGCTGCAATTCTCTGTCCGTGTCCTCCTTAATTGTTCATGTCTGGGTCCCTACAGGGTTTCCTGTTGTTTGGGGTGTTGGACCTCTGAAGATTCTACGCAGACAAAGGGCACAAATTATATTCATATTTTCAATAAATGAATATTACTTTTTTGATTATTAAATCTTAGAGGCACACATTTATGTTTTGTTTGGTAAATAAAGTAAATTACATTTTAGGAAAAAGTCTTGGGGATTCAAATGCCTGGTATTTTAATCAGTTGTTCATCACAGAAAGTGAGCTGCACCTGCTGCTCTGCAGTCTTAGAGGCATCTGCTCCACTGCCCCCCTACAGGTTGCACTTGCTGTGGTGATTTTAAAAAACATTTTGTTTTGTTTTTTTTGTTCTTCAACTTACCTGTCCTTTTGGCCTTGGTGAAGTTATTTTACAAACTTTATCACTGATTCTTTCCAAATCTTTGGTAATATTGAGATTTCTTTGCTGTAACTCACATAAAGTGTTCATTAACTTCTTACACTAACGTCTTTAATTACATTTTACAAATTTCCTTTTGTATTTGGATGGTCATTTTCTGAACTCTTCATGGTGGAAACCGTTTAAACATGCAAAACCTTCATGTAAATATTGTAAACTCCACCATGTTTGCACCTGTTGTCATGCAGTTCTACTTTGTTGATCGCCAATAAAACGTACGCCAACAAAATGTGAATGTAATGTGAATGTGAATGTAACAAGTATGCTAGAATGCACTGGTATTTTGCATTAATCCTGCAAAATGTTACACAAGAAAATCAAATGTATCTGAACATCTGGGTCAAAGAGTGTATGCCTGAGGTTATTTTGTTGTTGTGTACAGACAGTACGTCAAAATATGGAGCCCAGTTTTCTTTCTCCTGCACTTTTGACTTTAAATTGAAACTGATCAGCCCACAAGCATGTGGAAATAATTCGACTTTTGTAAAGGCAGTGGCAAATGTTTTCATTCTCTTTAGCAATATTCTTTCCAACTGCTAATTTTCTGGCTCTGTGTATATTGATCATGGAAAAATCACTCACTTTTGCATGCGATGTTAAAAACATTTTTGGTTTTGTCATGCTTTGTATTTTGTAATCGCATTGTTCCTTTTAAAGAGTCTAACGAGGTTATGTATAAATACACTCAGGGGAAAGTAACAGCCTAACACCTGGTCATATGTACCACAGGTCACCCTCAGAGATTCCTTGTCCATGTCCTGAACAGGTCAGAGCCATTTGCTGGCCTAAAGGGACCAATACAATATTAAACAGATTGTTTTAAATGTTCTCGCTAATGGATGTGTATCAGTTATTGCTTCTGGCATTGACCCCTGAACATAGCTTGTGTTGGCAATGTCTTTCCTCCAATTTGACCTGAGGAAACCCCAGTGTGTTCATTGTGGCCATTCCAGCAACTCTCAATCTTTGGTGTGTCGTTTCTGTAGCAGCATATCTACTGAGGCCTGATGACATCATTGGTCATTTTTGTGTACAATTGTATATTTGATTTCTGAACACATTAGGTGTTTTTATGATCATAGCTGTATAATTTACTAGCAAATCTACAAATGCTAGCAAAAGGGAAATGACAAAGAGCCAGAAAGAGTTTGGGGGGGATTTGTTCACCATTGTGATGTAATCATAAATATTTATTCTAGAACTACCACTACATTTCTAATATGCCTCACAGAAAGGCAGTTTCATACTCACTGATACACAATCGCCTTAAGAGATAGTACTGTAGAGTTATTTGCATGCTGGTGGACTTACTGGAGCAATAAAGCACACTTTCTCATACAAAAGAAGACGGTGTAGTGCCTGCAAACCACTGATAGGATGTTAATATTTGCCTCTGCAGCATGAAATTAAATTTTCCATTTGGCTGATACAAAGATCAGTCTGTTTAAGGCACAGTCATGCAGTTTAGAGAGCTGGCAAATGAGATCAGGTTCACTTAAAACTAGGAATTACAATCTCTCGCCCCAAACAAGAACCCTTTGGCTTCGGACTGTAAATTTCTTAAATGTGTCAGACACAATAGTGTTTCTTGTTTTTGGTACTAGCCGGTAAATTGACCTTTAGTGAATAGATGGAATATACTGTCATAGAGGAGTGGCTCCATCACATGAGAGGTTGCCCTGTTCTGTCCGTCCAGCACAAAAGAAGAGACCTCTGTCTGTTTCCCCGTACCAGTTGTCGGAAGCACTGTGAGTCAAACACTACTGTTTGCTTCTAAAAAACTCTTTGTGTGAGGCTCTGGAAGGGAAACGCAGTGATATTTTCTGAGTGTCAACTACATTTTCATGGATATTTATGCTTAAATGAATTAAGGAAATTTGATGAAATTATCGTGGAAGTACTGTATCAAAAGATGTTACTCACAATTATTTTATGTTTTTATCGTTGCCCTTATGTCATATTTTTCTCTTAATAAATTTCTAATTGATTAGGTCGATCTTTTTTTCATTTGGGGGGGTTTAAACTGTTTAACCTGACGAGGTTATACAATCCAATGGCAAAGGGGAAAAATCAGGACATCTGGAAATACATTGCCTTTTTCACCAATAATTCCACTAAAAATTTTATTGCAAGTTTTCTGTAACATGGGATGGATAATTACAGTTAAACATCTGTGTGTTTTTGACTCAATAACTGTAAAGACACTGTAGAGGATGATTTCCTACCTTTCCCACATTTTACAGTGTTTACAATAGACAAACAAATTTGTGTAGACTAATATCAACCTATTTATTTTATGCTGTGGTAATCTGCTAAATAACCAAACATTACATTGGAATAAATGTTCTCGGTCACTGGAAAAATCTCAGAAAACACGGCCTTGGAATACAGAAAACGTAGATTGGAAGTAGAGAACGGTAATACAAACTCAGAATGTAGAAACCTTCATTTAATACAGTATCTTTACTGGCATTGTGTCAAAAACACATCGGTGTTTCACTGTAGGTATGTATCCAATTATATCAGACACCCGCATTAACATTTTGTGTCTAATTAGTGCCGAAGAAATATGGTTGTTTTTTTTGTTTGTTTGTTTATTTGTTTTCTTTACTTGCCCTGTGCATTATATTTATTTCAGTCAGGCAACTCACAAGTGTATTGCAATATTTTTTATAAATAGTTATTCAAGTTTGGCATCTACGCTCCAATCGTATCCCTCCGCATAGAAGTCTGCATAGAAATATGAGAAACAGACTTGCTCATCGGAGCCTACAGGTGGCTGCCGGCATGTTGGTGGGGCTTAAACAACAGGGAGCAATATGCACACAGAGTTGAAGAGGCACAGAGAGGCAGAAAGGCAGATGGGAAGTGCATGCGGTTTAAACAGAGCGCCAAATTTAGGAGGGTGTTGCGTAGATGGGTGAGGCATGTTTATTGCGCATATGTAGTTTATCATCTTAAGTTGACTACCTGAACTAGCTCGCAGGCTCCACTCCATCTACAGCCTTGTTAAACTAAACTGCATGGGCTACTGGAGTAATTTTCAAAAAGGATGTATTTTGTATTTTTTTTAAGACCTTTATAGACTGCAAAATAGGACTTTGGTTGAAAAACACATAAATTCTCCTTGAAATGTACAGAGACATCTTCACAGAGGGGGTTATGTTGTTTCAAATGTCAAATTACAAAATTGCTGTACACACGCTCACAGAAAAGGTAATTAGGTCAGTAATTGAACCAACTGTAGATATTCTCCAAGACATTAACAAATGCTATTATCTCAGTAATTGAATGAAAACAGGGTGCTGCCCCTCTCAAATAAAGACATTACAACTCATAATCTCTTTATATTGGTCATGTTTAAGACAGCACACAAGAACACAGGACAAATATTGGTATACACAGCCTTCCCCCTGACAATAATCTGCCCCATCCCAAAAGAACACCAGTGCACTCTGGGATACAAGCATCTCATTCACAGGCAGGTGTATACATGTCTGTGTGTCTGTGTGTGCATGTGTGCCTCTTTATTGTTCTCCGTGTCAGTGAATGTCTGCTACCAGCGCACATACATATGTGAGTGTTTCACATATTAGCAATGCAGGGCACACCGAGCTAAGAAAGGCATATGGCTAACAGTCTTTGATTCATATCACAGTTTCATCTCAGAAATCACGGGATCGGCCTCAGTCTTTGCCACTTTTGACTTGAAGCAAAAGCTGTTTTCACTTAATGTCTGTAATGAATATCATTACACAGAAATACGATTACAGAATGTAAAAATCCATGTCCAGGAATGAAATGTGCTTTGTAAATTGCTGGCTGTTTCCTGAATCTGTCCTTTTGGATATTTATATAGAAAGCGCTGTGGAGAAATGTCCAGAGAGTCCAAAACACAGTTCCAGCTGAATTCTGCCTGATTCAGTGTTGATCTACAGATGGTTCCACTCCGAACAGAGGCTACAAAACTGTAAATGGAACATCGTATAAATCTGCTTTGTTTTTACCCTTGCTATTGCATTTCTGGATAGAGTGGTGATCCCTGGGACGTAGGAAATCTGCTAGGCACCGCTTGTTAGGTGTGGGGACACAGGTCTGGAGGGGGAGGGTGGGGGGAGAAAAACTGATCTAGTGGGAGGTTTGTCTCAACTCTTAACTTTGGCCCATCAGACCCAAAGGGAAGACCAGAATCATTGCACTCCTAAAAGGAAAAACAAAGGTTAATGTGTCTCTAAAAAGACAAAAAAAGACAGCAATTATTTGTAGATATTAACTGAAGTTCACCCATGTCATAGTATACAGTCTATTTACCTAAATGGGAGGCCATCTAATTGGGATCATCAGGGGTTCCAGGAGGTCTGTGCAAAAAAAGACAACAACTACCACCTATAAGGAGATAGAGAGAGTTTGTGGCAGAGGCAGAGAAAGAAAAGAAAAATTGTTAGAGCTAGACCCATCACACAGCTCAGTGGTCTTATTAACGATGCAAGTCCGCTCCTCTCGTCCCTGCTGTCTCATTACCGCTGATGTAAAAATCAAACTGTAAACACTGTCAAAACCGAGGGAGGAGAGGAGAGGAGGAGATGATTTTGGACAAGAGTGGGGATAGATTACTGTCTCCATAGAAGATTGCATCCTAATCAGGGTCAATTTTTCAATAAACGCTTTTAATACAAATGATCTTATTAGAGGTAATCATCGTAGCCTCATCCTCAGGTAGGACTACTATAGGTTATGCCCTTTTTAAATTATAAAAATGTGCAATTATTGATTATCTGGCAAAAAAAACAAGTAGAAAAGTGGTGATAAAGGGGGCCAAGTATTGTCTGCGACAAATAAAATGTAAAACTTGAATGAGCTAGAGAGATGCACATTAGCAGCAATGGCCAGAATAATTCAAAGAATTGAAAAGGCATGTGGGCATTACACAGTGCTGTATTATATCTATATTTGAAACTCTAACAATCTATCCCATTAATGTTCATGAAAACAGCCTTTAGGCTGACCAGACTATCTGCTCCGTGATGTATTCCGCTCGCTGATCAATAGACCAATGTTTCCTCTCAATGGAGCCTTTATGTGGCTTAAGAAATGAGTGGACCATTTGACCGTCCAAATATAAAGTCAAGGTCAGAGGTCAAAATGGAAGGGACTAATCTATGAAAGGTTATTCTGAGAGCGACCCACATTTCTATTGGGGTATGCCAGCTAATGAGACTGCTATAATTATCATACAATTCAACCTATGACTAGAGAGTTCTATATATTTGTAATGTACTAAACGTATATGGAAACACTGCCACATTAAATGGATTCTGAATGTTGATGCCTACCTTTATATTTATATCGGATTTATTTTATATCTTTCTCGCCCTTGTCTCTTTTTCAGCAGATGTAATTACAGTCAGGCAGACACTGAACATAAATCTTGACATCAATCTGTAAAGATAAAGGTGCAGTGTTTTCAAAGACAGCAATACTGGAAAAAAAAAAAAGGCAGGGAAGAGCCACTGTGGACAGAAAGATTTTCAACAGGCTTTACCAAATCAGTCTGCAAGATAAACTGTATGAGCATGCAAGTGGTGACTTATTAATGTAGAAAATATAATACACACTATGAAAAAAAATCTCCAGTGATTAAACATTTGAGAAATAATTGACAATTTAGTCAGAGTCAGTTAGTGAAACAGCGTTTGACCTTTGTGTCTCGCAAAGTGCATGTGAGCCACATATTCTGTCGGCACGAGACGAGGGCCACCGCTTGGACACGCTGGCTGGATGCATGCTATAAGTGCTTTTACTCACTTAATGGACAAAGTCAGCTGAAGGTTAAAGACAACCTGGGAGTGCTGCAGGAGCATCACACCCATTGCACAAAAGAGCAAAGCCCACATACTGAGGCTGATGAAGGTGTGAACATGCAAATGCCTGCATTGCATCATATAAATTCTTTAATAGAGCTATAGCAAACAAAATATGTATGTAACACAATATATTGTGATATAACTATAAATCCAGTACAAGAAGTGTGACTGCGATTTCAAAAACTAGTGAGAGGAGCTGTTATTTCAAGAAGGAGCAATTCTTTTCTCTGTAAATTAAACTGAAAGGTTCAGATAGCCTAAAACAATTATGTAAATGTAGAAAAAGAAAAAAAGGAAACAACAACAACAACAACAAACCAAACAAAACACTGTCTTCGTGACTGCAGGCGGAGTGGGGGGGTTACTAAGAAACAGCCATGACAGCGCTCACAACTTACCAATTAGATAAATGGGAGAACAGCGGCCTCTGCTGGGCATCCGCAGTAGTGTTCATTCCTAATTCCTCGCGCGCTCCGTCTCCCTCCACCTGTCCCGCCTTGTCGCCTCTCCGGGTTGTGCCTGCTTCGTTTTCATTTCACTGTGGCGATTTCTAAACAGACCGCTTTACTCCAGTTTGTTTTTGTGTCGATGCTAAAGTCACTGGTTGAGCTTTTGTTGTATGGGGCCAATGGTGCCGGGCTGTTGTTTTACTCACGAAGCAAACTGTCTCTTTTCGTGGACTGAAGACAAGCTCTCGACGTGAGAACCTCAGCTTCCGAGCCATCTGGGAGATTACTGTGGAAACAAGGAGGCCATGGCAACGCTGACCAGGGTTACCGAGGAAACGACCGTCACCATGGAGACTGCATCACAGCGGGCTATATTTGAGGCATCCACAGAGAAGCACGCTCCATCTCTGATCTCTACGTGTGTGTGCGTGCAGGAGCGCTGTGTTTTCCCCGTCTCACGGCCGGCTGGTCCCTGTGTTTACGCATCAAGTGGGCGAGCCGAGCGGGACGGTTCACGTGGAAGAATCACATTGTATTGTTTTGTTTGTTTGTTTGTTTGTTTGTTTGTTTGTTTGTTTTTTTAGAAACAGTAGCATGTGGACTAGACTTTAACGCACAATAAAGGCATAGCACAGCACGGTCTAATCGAGTAATATATGCAGAACTGTGTTTTTCAGACGTCACGTGTGCTTAAACACACACACACACACACACACACACACACACACAGGTCTAAGTAATTCTGAATATTATACAGGCTATGGTCGACGACTCACGACTTGTAACGCATGTTAATACAACATGGGTGTCCTTCGAGTAGCACCTGCACTCATCTTTCACTTATAAAGCTTCTGTTACTGTTGTGATGGTAGATTGCACAACGCACAACAGGTCTGCGCCCTGACTCGGATAAGAACAGCAGGCCTGATGCTTTGAGGAGCTCTTTAATCTCCAAAGCGCGAATGTAACCATAGAGAATTATGAATTCAGGTCGAGGAAATGAAAAGTGCCGTTTCTTTGAATGGAGCACACAGCGGCGTCTCTGAACAGACGGGGTTTTGCCCTTTCTTTCTCTCTCCCTATTTCCAGCTGATCCACCGCTGCTTCCACACGCTGGCGCACACCGACGGAACCAGCTGCACGTTGACACACCACCACCCCTCCCGCTGCGTCCGGGGCCATGGCTGCCCAGCTGGCTACACGTCGGTGAAGATCTTTTTGTTCATATTCACACAGTTCTTGGAGTTGTTGGGCGTGGTGGTGGGGAAGTTGGGCTGCTGCTTGAACGCGCTGTTGATCCCGTGCTCCTCGATCACCATGTACTCGCTCTTGCTGAGCGAGGAAGAGGAGCGAGTCTTCCTCAGCTCCTCTGTGTCTGCCAGCGGCTGGCAGCTGCCCACGTGTAGGTACTGTGCCTGCTCCTCGCCCTCCGTCTCTCTGTGGTAGAAATAGTTGAAATTGGAGACAATGACGGGCACGGGCAGGGCAATGGTGAGCACACCGGCGATGGCGCACAGAGAGCCCACGATCTTTCCCCCGATCGTCACGGGGTGCATGTCCCCGTAGCCCACGGTGGTCATGGTAACAACAGCCCACCAGAAGGCGTCCGGGATGCTGTTGAAGCCCGACTCGGGGTCGTCTGCCTCGGCGAAGTAAACGGCGCTGGAGAAGAGGATGACACCGATGAACAGAAAGAAGATCAACAGGCCCAGTTCGCGCATGCTGGCTTTCAGAGTCTGCCCTAAAATCTGGAGCCCCTTTGAGTGTCGTGACAGTTTGAAGATGCGAAACACCCGCACGAGCCTAATTACGCGCAGAATGGCTAAAGACATGGCCTGCTGTCCGTTGCCCTGCCTCTCCGCCAGCTCCGTGCCCAGTGTGATGAAGTAGGGAATGATGGCCACGATGTCAATGATGTTCATGATGTTTTTGGAGAACGTGGTTTTGCTCGGGCACGCAATGAAGCGCACCAGCAGCTCGAAGGAGAACCAGATGATGCACAGCGTCTCCACCACGAAGAAGGGGTCTGAGAAGGGGCTGATGAAATAGGTGAGTGTGCCATTTATCACGGGCGCGATGGTGATCGGATCCCTGTTTTCGTCCCTGAACTCCGGCAATGTCTCTAAGCAGAAGATGACAATGGAGATGAGAATCACCAGCACAGACACTATGGCTATGCCCCGTGCGGGGCCCGAGCTCTCCGGGTATTCAAAGAGCAGCCACACCTGCCTCTGAAATTCATTCTCTGGCAACGGCCGCTCCTCCTCCTTTATGAATCCCTCATCCTCCCTGAACTTCTCCATAGCCTCCTCACCCAGTTCATAGAACCGGATCTCCTCAGAGAAAATGTCAATGGGCACGTTCACGGGTCTTCTGATGCGCCCGCCGGACTGGTAGTAATACAGGATGGCGTCGAAACTGGGTCGGTTCCGATCGAAGAAATACTCGTTCCTGAGAGGGTCAAAGTACCTCATCCTCTTCTTGGGGTCCCCCAGCAGCGTCTCCGGGAACTGGGAGAGAGTCTTGAGCTGCGTCTCAAAGCGTAATCCTGAGATATTGATGACGACCCTCTCGCAGCATTCGTGGTCCGGTTCGTATCGGTCCAGAGAGTGGTGGCCCGGCAGAGCCGCCGACTCCTCCAGCATGTTGTCACACGCCACGACTGTCATCACGTCGGCCTCCGTCTCGGTGTATCCGTGGTTCACCAGATTGTCGCCCCGGGTTTTGGTCAGCCTCGGCGGGGGTGATTGCAGGAGGCTGAGGTGGTCGTCCATGCGCGGTGGAAGACGCGTACAGGGGCGGGCGCCTCGCCCCCTCTGCGAGCCCTGGTCAACCACAGCCTCGTCTCCTCCACCGTCTCTCTCTCACTCTCCGTCTTCGATTCACTTTCAGTCTCTACTCTTGCTGTTCCCGCCCACACGACACAGCGCCGAGTTTTATACACAGGCCTCCCACCCGCCCACGGCGCGCCAGCGCTGGCTACCTTTCCGCGTCCTCCGCCAAACGCGCGCAGGACGCGCCGACTAAACACACACTTCAGACGGGCGTCATTCAACCCCATCTCCGGGGCGTGCCCGCCTCCCTCCGCCGCTCTCTCTGTCTTCCACACACACACACACACGAGTCCAATCGGTCTTGCGTTTAAACAAGGTCATCGCCCACAGATAGGACATTTTCAAAATAGGCTGCTCATAAATTTATCAGGGTTTAATTTTCCGGGACGGCTCACCAGCATTACGTGCTGCCTTCTGCTCATTTCAAAAAGAAAAAAAAAAAAGATAATTTGTGTGCTGTTGTAAAACCTCGAAATAAGATATTACAATTGTTTCTTATTACGCATAGAAACAATATTTGAACTGACTGGCTTCCATCCCTTGCACGGGGGGGGGTAACACTGTATTAATAGCAATAACATCAAAGATGAAAGAAAGTCTTATGATTATGGCATCAAGAAATGTTTACAGTTCAATAACAATATTCAAACCAATTGACAGTTTTTATTAAATTCTAATTTATATTTATGTATGTGTGTGTGTGTGTGAATGTCTTGGAGTTTCAGCTGAAGGCACCTGGACTTCTTGTAGTTTGCCTTCAGCTGAAACACCAAGACAACCTATGACCTGGATGACTGAGAATCTTCACAGACATGTGTGTGTGAATGTGCACTTGAATGATTGCTCACGTGCAGGGATCAATCAGCTGTTCACGTGTTATTTGGTTAGTCTTCAGAGGCCCATTTCTCCAGTTGTCGCACCGCCTCAGTGGCCGGCAGCTGCAGCCATCTTCTGAAGAGACGGCCCCAAGTGCGGCTGTCCGAGGTGCTGGAAAGAAAAGTACGACCAAAGTTACCAAAGACCAAGAGATTACTCAACTTTACTCAATGATACATTAATACAAACATGGGAACCTACTTTAAGTGTCCTCCAACAAGACTGAAAGAAAGATTGCACTTCACTGAGA
>KV751391.1:831492-883659 GCA_001698575.1 Mola mola
TAATCCAGTGAGCTCAAACTGGGCTAAACTCAGGACACAGCCTCCCAGACTCAATCTTGTCAATTGGAGTAAATGATTGTTGCACCGATTTAATTAGAAATACTCCCTTTTTTTCTACTTCCTCTTATTGTCATTCTTCTTCTTCCTCACTGCTCAATTGTGCTCCAATTCACCCCATGCGGTCGAGGTCACCTGAGGCCTTTTCGAGTCCTCTCAAAGGTGATAAAAGTGTTTCTCACACTGACTTTTATCAGTTGAAAAGTGAGAGAGACCAACTGGTAAAAGTGATTGGAAAAATGTGATTTAGAAATTTCCATTTAAGTTTAAGTTTCAATTTGTTTACAGTTTATGTCTGTTTACAATTGAGAAAAATTGTAAAAAACTACAGAGGTGTGGTTATGGCCTAAGTGTGGTTACAATACACATGGTTTAAATATGATCTTTTGGGCTGGTTGGTTTACCCTGTCTCCACATTACATCTGGGCCTGCTCTGAGCTTCTTGCATTATATATACACTGTATGTATATTTCAAAATGCTTTCCATGTCTCTTGCTCTACAATAATTGCAATTATCTTTGGTAAAGTTTTGAATTTTAGGTCTGTGCATTTTAAGGGATTACTAATGCATAGTCATTTCACATAAAGTGCAACATTTCAGGCATTTTGATGATTAGTGCATGCAAAATTAAATTACAGTGTCATATTCAAATATTTTGAGATATGTTTGTTTTAGTTGTAGGCATAATGATCGAAATTCAAATAGTTATATACTTGTGACATTTTAGCTTATGAACAATTAATCTAGAAAAAATGTTGTTAAACAACTCGTGAAAATTCATGATTTTCTCATTTGTTGAGATTCAGCTGTATAACAAGTGGAACCCTGAAATTAACAAGCAGCCTCTATTCCCTCCTGCTGCCAGATGCTTGCTGGGAGGAAAGTTCTTTTATCTTCTATAAGAATATAAATTCACAGGATTTGCGATGGTAAATAATGACTTTTTCTGGCTTCTGCTTCACTGCAAAAACATCTCAGTGCACACAGCCAAGGTTGATACCACAAAAACTGTACATACACTATTTGATCTCAAGACTATAACCTGGTGTATGCTAATGGATTTGTATTACTGCTCATTCATGAAATCCCATTAACTCAGTTCAGGAATTTAGTTATCTACATCCTCCAATGTCTGAAATGATAGATAACTTTCAAAAAAAATTGTCTGGCCTCAGGTTTTACATGACCACAACTCCTATTAGACAGCAAATGAAGGTCTGCCTATCATAAAAACATGTCGATTTGCGGCGCGGATAAAAAAAAAGCGCTTGTGTGCCGGTGCCTGTGGTGCTAGTGACACCTGCTTCAAAGCCTGTTGATTGTATTGTCTCTGACTGTCACTTTCCATGCATAACACTGTCAGCTGCAGTCATTCTGTCTCTACATATTGTACATTATGTGTCACACAAGCCTCTCTTTCACACACATACACCAGAGAGAGACAGCGAGCTAGTTTACACGGCACAACACGTGAAATGAGAGACAATGCAACAGACGATAAGACCAGGGCAAACCTGACACAGAATACTTCCCCCAAGACACTGTCTTTCATCTAAAGCTTTAATTAAGTTGTTAATTAAGTTATGTATATTTTTGTTGAACTGTTAGTCCTTTTCAACGGCTGCAGATTACCATGCATGACAGGAATGACTGAAGAGCTGCTCCAAATACCACCACTTCTCTTACAGTCAATACACAGCCTGCTCATACTGAATTCACTGTCACACCGACTGCAGTCCTGTTTGTGTGTGTCTCTGTTGTCCACTATCCATCATCCTTTCCCTCCTGATGATGACCACTCATTCATTCATCAGACTCCTCTTCTTTTCTTTGCTCTGCATCCCTCCCCCCTTGGCTGGCCTCTCCGAAAGGTGTTGCCTTGATAAATTATTCAGTTTTGACATTTAGGGATCTCTGCCCTTGCGAGCAGAAAACAAGCATTTTAATGTGTTTGTAAAATAAACCCTGCCCTCATTGTGTGTTACATCCTGGCCCAACCACCACAACTTAGAAAAATTAAATCACAAAGATTTTGTGTATTAATCAAGGGCTACATCAAGTATTAGAGCAGAATTAGAGAAGGTAAACAAGTCAGAACGTATTCAGTTTATACCTCCTCCACCTCCTAAAATTGCCCTAGAAAAAAGCAAACGATAAAAATAGTCCACTGCTCCGTGCTTGCCGAAATAAGGTACAAGAAATGCTTATGAAAAAAATCTAACCTTTTCTTTTTGAGTCATTTTCATGTTTGAAATGGATCCAGCTCCAACTTCTCCCAACATAATAATCATTCATTTCTTTGGCTTAGACTAACCACGTCATTCTTGTGTCAAACCGAAGATACACACTGGATTTATGTTACTGTTTTGGTGTTTTAAGGACTTAAAATTCCTGAATCCACCACTTAATCTGGAGCCACACCAGAATTTAACAGGTTCTTCCTTGGTCTATTCCCCATCCTCCCATAAGGGTTTTTAATATCCACCACACAGTTTTTGTGTGATCCTTCTTACAAGGAACCCGATTAACCAACAGACAAGAGGGGAAACAAACTCCTTAGTGTAGGTGCAAGTGTGAAAAAAGGAAAAAACAACATGAACACCTGAAAAAATGATGAAAAGCAATAACAAGATTTCTCTCAGGCTATTGAAGTCATTTTCCTAAGCGATTCCATCTGTGTGCAATGGAAATAATAGGACAGGTGGGTCTGTTTCTAATTACAGTAAAACAGGAATAGTTGTCTTGCAATTTGAGTTACACTGGAGATCATTACCACTAGTGCTTCATCATCATAACGAGACTGTCAAACTTAATTTTACACTTTTAGTTTTACAACAGTCTAACCCGTTGTTTTTTTTTATTTAATCTATTATCACTGCTCTGTTTTATGAAACATTGCTTGCTTGTTAATTAGACAAACAAGCTTTGTCTTCCCTGTGGTGAGTGAAGAAAGTGTGATGAAAAAATTTACCCAATCTCTTACAGCTTCCCATAAAAGGCCACTGATGTGATTATTTCAAAAACACACACTCATACATTTGCACATACACACATACAGGAACTTACAATGCTTCCAAGTCCTGCAGTTAAATGATTCGTCCCTCTCCAGGTTGGATGCACCTCCCAGTTGGCTCCATTCTGTAATAACAGTAGACATAATTGCCCCAAAACTTGAATTGTTTTGGCGTCAGTCTCCTTTTTAACAAATACATCTAAACCTATTTCATATGAAACCTTTCTTAACAGTCTGGACGGAAAGAGTCCAGCTTACTATTTTGGTGAGCCGCATCATTCAGAGATTATAAAGTGCAGCTGTGCTTTTCACTCATCGCAGGTAAACTTGTAGAGCACTGTCCTGGGACCCACTGCTATTTCTATTCAAAGACAGAGGAGAGAAGGACAGAGTAAAATGGGAGCGAAGCCGAGAGGAGAAAAAGAGAGCAGGGGAGAAGAAAGATGAGAAGAAAAGACAAAGACAAGCGTAAACAAGAAGTTATATAAAGTCATAGTAATTAAATTCCTGTTCTGTCGTCCCCTGCAGAACAGAGCAGATTGCTAATAGCGCTGAGACTGTGGAAGGCCAGAGCAGCTGGAGGAATCGGAGCAGACCAAAACGGCCACACAAAGACCCAGAGTGACACACGTAGACATACACGCTGCAGCGACACAGACTCACTCACAACTTCCTCCACACTTTGACAGATGACATCCTTCCTTGGGCATCTTGGGGATGTGAGACAGTGTGAATTGAATTTCAGGCAAAAAAAAGGAAAAGAAGCACACGTTAAGGCACAGAAGGGCACAGTCACCCACACAGCCCGTCAACAGCATGACACTGGCACAGTCAAGTCTCAATTACATTGCACCAATGCGTCCTCAATCTCTACAAGACCACCTCCTCCTACATTATGCCTCTCCATTCTCCCTCCATCTCCCCCATCCCTCACTTTACTCACCAGCATCAGCTCTTCTCTGCCCTTCCAGGTTTATGTGTCTGTGTTGGATGTGTATGTTTTCCTGCCTCCGTACACATTCATATGGCTGTTTATCTGACCTAAGGCAAGACTCATGTGACGAATATTTAAAAAACACAATCTTTAGTAACTGTGACTGTGATTGTTCTCAGGAAGGTAATCTCAGATGCATGTAGCCGAAAGGTGGCCTCATGGTTGTATTTTTTTTTTTTTTTGTTGTTCCACTGTGTATCGATCTCTTCTTCTTCTTTACATAACTACACTCAGGGCTCCACTGCTGAACATGGGGGAAAGAACACTTAGGAGGAGGGAACTGAGATGAGACCTCCACTTGGACATCCCACATTCTTTCCAATTTCGTTCTATAAATGGAGAGGACAACTTCTATTTTTAGTCTGTTTTAGTCTGTTTAGTTTACCCATTTTTTATTTGCATTTTTGAGTTGTTTTTCTTTTCCCAAAAAGTGAAAATAAAATGCTTAATATTCTTGTTTAAAAAGCTGCACCAACCTATTCTCAGTGGCAGCTGCAACAACTTGCGAACCTGACACGGACACACACTAATCAGCCATTACATTAACGCCACTGAGAGCAGAAATGAATGACATTGATCGTCTCACTACAGTGCAAAGTTCTGTGTGTGGTGTCACAGCATGCATTGTTCTGTTTGGGGACCCACTGCCACCAGGCTGTGGGGTGATCAATGTTATTCACTTGTTATGGTTAATGTTATTCACAACTGTCAATGGTCTTAATGTTATGGTTGATCGGTGTATGATCACCTTTTAAATCGATTTGTGAAAAACAGATGTAGCAGAATACAACATAAGCCTTCATTTGGAGCAGTAATTTTCTGGCAAATATCCAATATTAATTCTCCATTTAGCTCTTTTAAGCCTTTAATAACACTTTAGGGAAATATGTAGTTCTTGAGCTGTTATATGTTCCACAATGTTTACCTGTTACCTGTTACTGAACCAAAATTGGAAAGGCTGCAGGCCAGATAACAATGAGCTGAATAAGGGAAAATGAAGAGTCAGGTGACAAGTCAGATGGCATTTTTTTATTTCAAGACATTAATCAAATCAAAGTTTTCTTTTTCTTCAGCATTCAAATGACCTGTGATTTTTTGCAACATCGTGCATATTATACATCCTCACTGACTTCTTTCTCTATCCATTAGGAGCGGTCTGACGAACTAAACACACATTGAATGACACATCAAAAGGCCACCTGAAACTTGTTCAGCCATGCGTGCTACTAGCAAGCAGTGACCTTCAGGCGGACAAACCAAACCAAAGAGTGAACAACAGGACATATTCAAACAAGGATGGAGGCAGAGGAGCAGAAAGAGATGAAGAGCGTGCGATTGGAGGGGGAGCCATTCCATTAAACTGTTGACTCTCCCCTGGCCTGTAATGGCCTTTACCATAGCATCAATGCCCAATGGAGGTATGTTAATAATGTAACAGACAGGAGAATAAAGCTGCCAATCAAAGGGATTCAGTCCCCACTGGTGTGAGTGAATTATTCACCGCAGGCACTGATTAGAACAGGGACAGAGAGCGAGCAAGGGTAATTGACTGATAAAGGTGTGGAGAGTGTGATAAAGGAGTGATGTGACTCAAAAGGGAGGATGGGAGGCAGACAGTACAGAAGAGAGGAAGAACAAAAAGGTATCCGCTTGTTATGTAACTCAGGATTTGAATGGTTGTGCTTCATTTCAATCGGCCGTGTTGAAAGGCGGCGTGGCAACCTCGTGGTGCAGTGTTGCTCCGCTGGAACACAGTGCAGTGCCCTCATCAAAAACCTGTTGTTCTGTGCTAAAAAAGAAATGCCGATAAGACCCTGATTCACACCTCCCCAGCTTTTCTTGCATGCTTCAATGGATCCAGATGCCTGTTGTCTTTCTTCTCCCCATTAGCTAGCCGGCAGGAAGCGGTGATCATTTAAAGGTGAGGCCATACACTAATTCATACAATGGAAGCACATGTAAACGTTTCATCTTCCAGCACAGACTAGAATGCAGGGCTCAGACTGCAGCTGCAAACACTGTAAAGACAATGACGCATGACATAGCCTTTCACAGGGAAGTCATGTGTGCTTTCTCTTTTACAGTGACAGAGGTTATGGGAAAGGGGATGTTGTCCTAAAGAATTAAAAAGTTGGAAGAGATAACAGATGTTGGATTTGTTTTCATTTGAATCAAGATTTAGTAAATATTTTTTCTTTCTACCTCCTTCACGCAAATTTGAAACGGCCCTGAGGGTCAAAAAACAACCACATTTTGGGAAACACCACAAAATCAAACGTGCAACGATGCAACAGTATTCTTCAAATTCAAAAATATATTTTTTTAAAAACACGACATTTAAAATGGCAGGGTCATAATTCTTTTTTTTTTAAGAAAGTAGAGACTAGATTCAAAGGTTGCACCTATTCAGATAAATAGAGAAAAGACAGTTTTCAAGATCCCTGATTTACCACCTGCTTATGCACCCCACTGTATCCTGTATGTGCAGTAGTGATTTTCCTGCTGGACTAGGCCACGAATTCCCACGGAGCCTGTTAACTTCAGAGCGTAAAGGTGTCCAGTGGTGCCGGCCGCTGTAAGCTTGTGTGCAACTGTGTGCTCTTTAGTCAGATTCTATCTTGGATCTTTGGCTGCAACCACTCACTAACATCAGTGAACATTAGCATCCACCTCACCAGCAACAGGTCATCGCATCGCATGATCCACATTTCTGTTGGCTCTCGCTTGTTTGCTAGTAATTGAGTAAATAAAAACAACCGGACATTTTTCAGTCTTTTGAAAAACGGTCCTAAGAAGTGAACATTCTGCCAAGAACAGCAGTGTTGGTAACATTAGTGATGAAAAACATGAATCAATCTCACTCTGTTGCTCACTCACATGCTTGCTAAATTGATAGCGTATATACTGTACATCCGTGGGAACGTGGACATTGAGTGTCTACAAAGCGGGTTTTGACTGTGGAAAATTATCCTAAGGACACCACTGATGTAATAAAATATATTTGAATCGCTTTTCTTCGATCAAGGATAGTTAGTCGGATGAAATTGTGGCCTGGAAATTGATGATTTTGCTGCAGGGGACTTTTTAGCTGCAAATGTGTTTTCTGAAATGTAGAATTTCTTGAAATCTTACAATGTTTTGACCTTCAGGGCCATTTTAGCTTTGTGTGAAGGAGGGAGGAAGGGAGGGAGAAGAAAATATACAGTAGATTTTCTTAAAATATTGCAGTGTTTTGACCTTCAGGCCCACTATACAAAGCATCGCTTCCTGCCTTTTCCTTTAGCAGTGGCTGAAACACAGCACTTCCTGGCAAACCTTTATTCATTAGTATGCAATTAGCGACTTAAATGCATTGAGCTCATGTATATATTTAGCCTTTATTTGATCACACCCTACTAGCAAAGCCAATACAGGGATGGAAAGAAGCTGGTAATTAGAAGCCTGTGGAACAAAAGGAAATGTGCCACATAATCATTCACACATGCACACACACAAACACACACAAACACACACACACACACACACACACAAGACAGATGGACACACATGCAAAAATGTGTTTTTTTCAATAGGCAGAGGTAACTTTATCTTCAGAGTTCACCACATTCTCTTAATTATCCAACCATCAGTTCTGAAGCAATGGTGATAGATTGCATCAGGCGAAATTGTTTTTACAGTTGTAAATACACTTGAAATTGTCTCTCTAAAGACATATTTGCTTTTTTACACAAAAGTGTTTCAATTTGATCCTCACGTTGCCTCCTAACTGTACTTTCTAACACAGCAGGTGTGAGACAGCACACCGGCCCACGTGCGCTGCTGTGGTCTTTCCTTCATGACTGTTTTCCCAGGATTGTGAGTGACTGTCTGTGATGAAACCCCGTTGGATGAAACATCCTCTCCTAATACATTGCGTATGTGGAAGTGAGAGACAAAAATAAGGTTTGTGCATTTCCATATACATGTGTGTGATTGATGTTGAGGGTGGTAAGACATTGCCGCGCTTTGTTTTTGTCATGATTACACATGGTGGAATAAAGCCTGAGGCAACCAGATGGAGTCTCGCTTGTATGAGAGCTACAATTGAGTTAGTCTTTGCAGTCTGCCATTTATTTACTGAGCAAATATGAGCACACAGGCCAAAAATTGACCACTGGGTAGCACTTCCTTTACTAAGTAAGTCCAATTCTTGGCAGGAAAAGCTTTCCAAAATCACATAGACTATAACAATTGGTTGAAACTGCTTGATGGTGATGTGGTGAGTTACTCCACTAGGGATACCTCACTGGCTCTCATGCACACTTGGCTAGTTATTATTGGACACTGATGAGTAGTCAATGTGCTTTTACAGGATGAAAATGTTGTTTTACCCAGCAAAGCATTACTCATTATGTATTGTTTGTGCTTCCTGAGTGCTACCTTGTAGCAGACAATACATGCTTGACCAGTCACCAGTTACAATGTCAGCATTAATAAAGAGATTAAGGGGTTCATTAAAGAAAGCTGTGGGCTGAGCTCCAGTTTCACGGGGGGGGGCTTTTACATCCACCCCTGAAGATAGTCTGACACATATACACCACACATCCACATGGACAAGGTGGAATAACCACATGAAGGAACATGTGGATGGGTATAAATTTACTGTATCAATAAAAAGACAGTGACCCTCTCAGATCAAGACTTCAGAGAGATCAACATCTCTGGAGTAACTGGAGCTGATTCCAAATGGCATTTAAGAAGGTTGATCTAGGCCTTTGCAAACCACAAGGCTCAGACTGACACAAATTTTTGCCCAAATAGTGTTCTGGCCACCATTTCCCACAGACAAGGACAACAACAGACACCGCTGCCCCTTAGTGGTCAGCAATGGGAACTGACCAGGCTGCACTTGACCAAAAGGAAGAGCAAAAATCATATTACATGCACTCCTCGTCATAGCAAGAGATAATTAGGAGCGAATGAAAATATGACATTATAAAGAGAGAGGTAAAAAGAGTGAAGGGGGTGATAAAAAGAATGAAAGGGGATGTGGGGTGAGAGAGCCCACCTTTGTACTGCAGTACAATAGAGCACACAAAGAACCATGGACACCTGATCACCAAGGCCTCGTACCATGAAAAGGGAGCCCATAGGAATAAAGAGAGAGGCGGACAAGGGCAGTACAGGTACACTTGAGCATATGCGTGTGCAAACGCTGTGTGTTTTATCTGGTCGGGGGGGGGGGGGGGGGGGGGTGAAGGGGTTAAAGCCAAGAAACAGGTCCCCATTGTGCAGCACAGGGTAATGAGGGCCATAATGAGGGTTTGGGTTTCCAGGCCTGCCCATTACAAGTGCACCATGGCTGAGCCTCGAGAGATCTGGTGAACCTAGAGGAGGGGCAGTGAGTACCGGTGAAGATAGAGGAGCTGATAGCAGGCAACTGCTGTCACTCTAAAACTACCACACAGGGACACTGTGGATTTTGTAATAACAAGATAATCAATTTCCACGGTTAAATATTTTAAACAGAAATATTTACTGCTGACATCTGGCTGCTCCCTCGTTTCTGATAAATCTGAACATGCCAATTTACTACAAATGGTATTGAAAGTGTAAGTTTGACTACCCTAGTTTTTAATTGCGCTTGTCTATATGTTATTATTATTACTGACCACCTGGGGGAGCCAAACAACACCGATGCAACAGAGCTTACTCCAAAGCACAGAAATAATGATGATCAACCTTTACCGGCAACATTACAAAGAATTGCTTGAGTAAAGTGCTTATCCTCAATCTGAGTTTCTACAACCTAAAAGACCTGACCTAATTCAAATTGTTAACCACCCATTTCAAAGAGGCGAGGAACGTGAGGAATTTTCAAAATGTCCCATATATTAATAGCTTAAATTTTTACTTGACTTTCGTGAAGACGGATAGCTAGAAACTGAACAACCTTTTCTCATTGCGCAGGGAATGACACAGGAAAGACAAATGCAAATATGTTATGTTTAGGGAGCCAATAAAAAGTTGAGACTGATGAATAGATAACAAACACACACACACACACACACACACCTACATGTATCCTCTGTCTACAAACACACAATACAATACAGTTTTCCTGTAATACAGAGCAACTTCCTCTCCCAATTTGATAGTTAAACAACCTGTACAGTTCAAACAGTATATTTTGCCTAATCTGACAGGCTGAAAGGCCACTGTGGAAAGAAAAAACACGTTAATAGCTAGGTGTGGAGGGATTTACTGTATAATACATAGGTGCTTTCTGTATGTATACACAGTGAATTAGAGAGCTGTCATCTTTTTGAAACAAGGCTGTGTGCAGTCGACCCTTCTGGCTGGGATCTGTCCTTTAGTGAAATCATTCGAGCCACATGACAGTCTAGCGATTCTTTGATGGCTTTAAAGTCTTTCTCCTCTTAAGGTTCCCTTAAGGTGCACGTCTTAGAGAGCTTTACCATCCCAGCTTTACAAGTGTTTGTCCAAAGACGCAAATGCCACCTGAGTCATCTCTGTGCGTGTATCCATCAGAGCTGTAAAGGCTTTGGACATCGCCTTGTCATCCCCCGCCCTGGTAGTCCGACTGTGTAAACTCGGGAGACTGACACCGACACTGGGGCAGAACAAGGTAGCAAGTGGAATGTAAGCATTTGGGAAATGTGAGAACTTGTCTGCGACTTGCACTCTGTGTGCAGTCTAAAGCACCATTATGGTCTGGGCTTGTGTCTGCGTGTGTGTGCGTCTGAAACCCTAACGTTAACGTGACTTGTTTTTGCACAGATTTCAGTTGCTCCTGGTGACCACGTCAACATAAAACAGCAACTATTGCCAGGAGAAATACAAACAAAACAGTTATATTTAACTTTACCATCTTACAATAATCCTGCTTTCTCACAATTTTTTTTTACACACAAGATGTAATAGTTTCAAAATGAGAAAGGAAAATACTATATGAATGTGACCTGGGTTAGAAAGTTTCAGGTTGTCTGGCGTCGTGCCATGACACTTAGCATAGCACTTGGACTGCGAGTGTGTGCATTACATTTTAAGGCCAAACTCTCCAGTGGCTCTTCTACCATTAAAAAAAAAAAAAAAAATCCAGTCATCACAAAAGAAACCATTTATTTTACAGTAAAACTTGGTTTTCTTACTGCGTGTGTGTGTTTATTTCAGTCTTTGCAATGATTCGAGTTTTAGAGAGCTTTTTTTTCTCTGATTTATAACACTGATTTATATAGTGCTAGTGCTATGAGGTCAAAATTACCAAGATACAGAGTACTAGAATATTTTACTTAAGTTTAGTAAAAGTGCTGGAATAAAATTTACAGATTAAAAAATGTACAGAGAGTACATGTCATTGGGTTTTATTTTGGTTCACTTTGGCAAATGGTTATGTAATGTTACTGGTAAATTAACAAATTAAATCTTTTGTTCAATGACGATCCAACAACACTAGTGAAACCTCATCAAGCAACCAAACCTTTACATTCAAACCAACAATAAGGCCCATTTTTAAAATAAATAGGCTACAGTCCTTCTCTGTTTAGCCTCACTACAGTAAACCCACAAAGAGTACACAACTGAGATGATGAATAAGGTGAGAACAAATCAATGAAACCATCTGTGGACACTGCGTGCTAATAGCAATATACACACATAAAGACAGAAACTGCCATCATGCTGCAAAAGGTGCTGCAAAGTTGTATACACAACTCAGCACACATACAAAACACTTCCTTATTAGTGGATAACCTCACCTGTCTGAACGTCAGTCTGTCTGTCTTGCCCACCCTCAGTCTGTTCTTGGTTCAACTTATTTGTTTGAGAATTCTCATCAGAATTCTCAGTGATTATAATAACCTGCCCACTGTCCCACTGTAACCAGTCCATTTGGTCTGTCCCACTATAGCTGGTCCATGTAGCCTCTTTGTTCCACTGTAACCAGTCCATTTAAACCCTCTCCCACACTGTGCCCCTCAAAGTTTTCAAATATTTTGAGCTAAAAGAAGGCCTGCCGTCACAGCTTTGACAGAAATAGAAAGAGCAGAAAGTCCTCACACACCTCGCTGAAGGTAGAAGTTCGCAATCAAGGATGCTAATTTAGAAATGGCTGCTGAGGATCCATCGCGAGCATTTCGGCTTTTATCATTTCGCCAAACTGGCATCACCTACCTGTTCACCAATCATGCAACATGCAACAGGATTTCTTTGATATTTGCTAACCAGGTGGAGCATTAGAGCTGTGATTGATTGAAACATATGCTCGCAATTTTTAACTACTCCATGGTTCAATAATGCTAACCTGAACCTTTCATAAAATCATCCTTAATTTTAGTGCATTATTGTTGTTTCACGTGTGGGGACTTTTCTTCCATCCGAGCAAAAATGAGGTCCACAAAAGGTTTAACACTCAATCATTGTTTGCACATTTGTCTCTATTTTACCACTACTACTTACAAAGAGCGAACAATATTGCTCCACATAAAAAAAGAATATGACCCACATGTGTCTTTTCATCTTTCCACAGCTATGATTTAGAATGACTCATGCCACTGTAATTGATCACAGACCAATAACTAAATTATAATTCAGGCTAACAGAACCCTTGGTTCAGGAATAATACCTTAAAAGCTCAAGAACGTAAACCTAAAACCCCTCAGCTTGCACTTATTTAACTCCAAGCAAACCCAACTTAACTGGTTTTAGTTGTGCAGCTGACTGGCTATGCAAAGGCTTTTGTGGTCGCTGATCGAGACTAAAGTTTGATCTCAGGAAATTAATTTAATATCAATTTTGTGTGCGAAATGACTAGAAATTCCTTTATTCTGTTGGGATCTGTAACGTTTCCCAACTTGGTTATTTCTTTTCTATGTGCTTTTTGAATGCCTTCCTAGTTTGGCTCAAAACTGTGAAATCCATGATTGGCCAACAGACTCCAGATGTGTGTATTCAAGTGGAGAAGAAGAAGTAAGAAGAAAGAGGACAGAAGGCTCCTTGTAAGTTGATTGGCTCTCAAATAATGCACAGCTCCTCACTATAAAGATTTCCTCACTCTCATTCTTCTCTTCACACACACCGTTTGGCCCAGCTCCCAGTCATGCTGCTCTTCAACAGTCCTTGTGGAAGTCGGGTTGCCCTATTGAATGCCTGTGTTCTGTTTGAACCTATCCTGGATTTCAAAGGAAGACACCTGAGCCTTGTCCTGTGTGAGGAAGCGGACGCAGGTGTGGTAGGGGGCTGGCATGGGGAAAGACCGTGGGCTGGGACAGTGATTGCTTGATGGCTAGACAGAGTCCTGGCCCCTGTCTCTGCCGTTTTCTCTTCTCTCTCCGAAGCATCGCACTTCGGTGGTCAGTAAAGATGTACAGAAAGTCAGATGGGTTTAAAATATCATCTATGTGTATGTAGATTTTGAACATAAATAATGTGGGCACCCGGGGCCCTGTTTAAATTTTATCCAGCCTTTTCTCTTCTTTAAGTACATTTGTACACTTAGAAGTGCCCCTGGTCATAATGGAATGAATAACCTTTCAAACGTTTACTTTATTATTTATTCATTTATTTATTTTATTAATAGCAAAATGTCTTTTCTAATGAAAGGGATTTCTTACACAATGTCTCGCTTGAGAGTAACAACCTTCATCCCTCAGTTGAGGCCCTTAAATCACATTGTAATAAGGCTCATAAAAAGAGTGATATAATCTGTAAAGGAAAATAAAGCCTTCTTCCAAAGTGATAATATTTTTGCTGATTTCACATAAGATATTTCTGTCTTTCTATTTACATTAAGGTAACTCACACATAGGTGTGTGTCATCAATGTTCATTTGACATATGAGGCACCAGAATTAAGCTGAGTCCCTAACTAGTAAATATATTTTTATATCCAATGCAGAGTCTCCCTGCGTGGTCAGGTTGGACGTGTTCTAAATATGAATCCTAGAGGCGTAATGTGTTCTGGAGCAATGGCTGGAATTTTTACAGTTTTCAAACATGCCTGATCGCCTGCCAACCAGGTGGATTTTCTGCCAGTGGACTAGGCTGTTTTTCGCTCGGGGCTTTATGAATGCAAATGAACTAACTTTGCCATTACTGTAGGCGCAAGGCAGTAATCTAAAACACAGCTTCCGCTCTCAGACACGTAAAAAGACGAATAATGCTTGTTTGCTCAGACGCAAACAGAAAGGGTGTGCAATCATACAGAATATACAGTACGGCATATCCTTTACTGTGTCCATGGCTGAATTGGTTGTTTCATGCATTGTTTTCACGATGTTTTAGTCAAACTGGGCCAAACAACAATATTGATATAAAGCTATTTACAAATCTATTTAAGATAAAAAAAAGTTGCTGCTCCGTTAAAGAGAAATTGTCTGTATACTGTGCTTAATTCATTGCTGCCTCCACAAAACTCCCAAATCATAAATGAGAGGCGTACTTGTCTTTTGCTGCCTTATAAAGCAATGGAGAAAGCTTGTAAGTGTAATGCTGAAGGCCAATGAATGAATAGCTTATACTGTTCTTATAAACTACAGCCTTAATGGTCTTTTAAGGACTGACGAGAGACCTTAAAGGATCCAAAAGTCCTAAAGGTGTCCATTTAAGAGCTGTGACCATGAATGAAACTCCATCAGAGGACATAATACAGATCTTTGACTCTGGATCCTGAGAATCTCTGGTATTACAATTCCAGTAGACTCTTAAAACACCATGTGTCCATAAAAACATTGGATGGCAAATCGAGAGGGAATCTCTGATGTAACCTATTTGCATGTGTGTGTCTGCGAGAGGTAAAATCATGCAGGGTCAGACCCAGAGGTGTCTCTGAGGCAGGTTGCACCAGCGTGTCATAAAGACAATGCCACCTCCCAATCCTCCATCTGTGTCTGGAGCTGCACCTATAATCTACACCAGAATTGCTATTCCTGCTAAAGTGGATTTTCCCCATCCTGTTTTGATATCATCAGCAGTCAGCTTCATTCATTCAATTTTGGCGGTATCCTGGTGCCTATTGTGGTGTATTTCCTTTTCTTTACATGATGAATTAATGAAACAAACAGCAGTTCATTATGTGAGACCTTTACTACAGGACATGGGTTAATTCACTAGCAGCCTTCTTTTATTCTGACACTGTGCATGGCCTTTTACATGCACGCACATAATCACGTGCTCACACACATGTGTAGCATGTAATGTTGTTGTGTTGTGTTGTTAGGGATAAATATAACATTAATTACACATCAATTAACCTCAAGTAATTAGCATGTACGTCATATTTTACATTGTGCTCATTACAACGTTTTATTACATTGTCTCCACTTAAGACTTTCCACATACAGTACCCGCAAATCAGTTGGGTTTTTTGCAGTTATGCTTGTTTAGCTAAATAGGGCAGTAATGGTTTTATTGCTAAGCAGGAAAACGATTTCATTTTACAAGACCCCTGCGGTGTCATTAGCATTTTAGTTTACCGTATCGCCACTGGTTATGCTTGAGGGCTTTATAGTCAGACATGACTGCCTGCACATTCATTACAGCAATGTGAAAACCATTTGGAGTGAGCGAGGGTTAATAAAAGTAGGCTCTGTCTTTCTTCTGGGTTTAATGGTGCTGTGTAATTGCATTTTCTAAACAGTTTATGTATCCAATTAAAGGTAACAAGTCTGAGCTAGAATTAGGTAAGGGATGCTTGTCAAAAACTAATCTCGTAACTTACTATTATCGAATGTGCTTATGTTCACTTGCGAGTCCTTATCTCCAACCATGTTCCACCAGATGGGACAGGTGGTTCTTGTGCAACTTCAACACATCACCTAACACTGAAAAAGACAGGATTTGTCCTGGTGCGCTTTCTGGATAAAACACTAAAGTTGCGAGAGCAGAGATCAGAATTGACCAAAATCCTTGTTATTTAAATTAGACTCTGACTTGTGCTGTTGTTTCCAAATTGAAACTCAAGCCTGCAGAATGTCGTACAGCAGCACAATGCAGCGTCTTGCCCATGCTGCGCTCAGCATATGTAGGCAGGATTGGTTTACTAGGGTCCGATGTTTTATTCAGCACGTAGTTGTGTGCATACGTGCATGCTTTTATCTGTCATGAGGGCATGCATCTGTGTGTTTAAAGGTGCATCAGCAGTCTATCACAAATGTGACTGATGAACTTTGGCAGACTGCTGCAGCTGAAACTAGCTCAGGCCACATTGCTTTCATGTGTGTGTATCACCTTGGGAAAGCACATGTCTGTGCATCTATATGTGTATAATATCTTACTCAGCAGATGTCACTACCCTCTGGTCACACTCATCTGAAAAAGAAGAAACACAGATGCAACCTAAAACCACAGGCTTGGATGTCTCTCTCGTAATAACCCTGACATCATTAAAAATAAAAGGTGTAACATGACAATTACCACCTATTAGAGTTTGTGTTTAGCAGCACTCAGCATCTGTAGTGAGAATATTTGATGTAAAACTAATGAATTATTTTAAAAGTAGATCAAATAATTGCTGTTAAAAAAAAACCTCTACATTTGAAATATATCAATGCATAAAAACTAATTATAAGCAAAAACTTTCAGTCTTAAATTTAACAGCTGCACACAAAATGTCTCCTACTTCAGTGCAAATAAATCTAAATTGCCCATAGGATTAAAGGTGAAGGTGAGTGGTTGTTTGCCTCTATATGTCAGCCCTGTGATGAACCGACTATTTGTCCAGGCTGTACCCCTCCTCACCCGCGACCCTGCATAGGATAAGCAGTAGAAAATGGATGGATGGATTTCCCAGATAGATTTGTGAGTACTGAATATTGCACAAGGAGTGGCTTACAAGCCATTTCTGTGATCAGAAATTGTGCTCATAGGCCCGCCTCCCAAAATCAGATGTTCAGTGGGCACCTGGAGCTGTTACACACCAGCAGTGAATGGGAAACCAGATCTAAAGTTTTAGTCTCTCAGCATACTGTACATCATTATGTGACACTCAAACATTCAACTGCAGGAACTAAAAAGAAACACACAGTTTGGGTTGGACTTAGACTTTACGATGAAAGGAATTTTGGAAAACTTTCCGTTCCGCTGTTTAGTTTGACTGAACACAACTGACTGAAACAATAGATTGGGCGGATCACTTGAAAGCTTTTGAATTTGATTTTCTCTTCTCGCAACGACATAAATAAAACCGATTCAAGATGCAACCTGGCCATAAATGTGTTTGATAAGCACATTTTAAACACAGCATGTTGACCAGTACAATCAGAGCAGAAATCCTCCACTGAGCCGACTTGAGTGCAGGGGGAAGTCATTTGGCATGAGAGTTGTGCCCTCGCCAAAACCCTACTCAGAGATGAATATCTGGGATACATTAGCCCTGATCTTTGTTTATCTCACCATCCACTTCAAAACTGGCTCTGATGGATGTTTGTCTCTGGATATATACATTTCTGAGCGTGTTTTACTTCTGCTCTTTTCTGTCACCATTTTGCCCTTCACCTGTGAGCACATTCTTTTTTTCCCTGTTCTTTCTTTCCGACGAAACCCCCTTATCCCGGTTCTCTCACTTTAGTTGCTTTAACTTGTAAATGTTTTTCAACCTTCATCCCTTTTCAAGCTCAACATTTCCGCAGGCACTTTACCCAATCGACCCTGCCATCAGCGCAAGCTCTTCAAGCGCTCTGTATACACCTTTCCTTCCTTTCAAATGTAAACACTTTAAATTGTTCCAAGTTTATTTTCTGCACTAGTTTCGTGGCAGGAAGTAAACTGCTGCCAAGCGGTCTTTCTTGAGAGTCAACACGACAGAGAGGTTTGTTAAGATTATTTGTTATCAGAAGTATCCCCTTCTCTGAGGTGAGATGGTGAGCATTAATTTCTTTAGTATAAGTTTTCTCTCTTTTTAGTCATCCAAAATCTGTGTGAGAACTGAAGTGATGTGACCATTACATATTGAATTTCCTCCATCAACATTTACGCTGTGATTTTCCATGGCTGCCTAAACAGACATCAAGAATACGCTTCCGTACTTGTGTGAGTGTGAGAAGGGGTTAAAAACATGTTAATGGCCGCAGACACATGTGAATACTTCACTGTAAGGCCTATTTATCTCTTTTTCTCACACACAAAAATGTTGATGCAGCACCCCTTTAAGCTGCCCAATCTCACATGTGCGTCTTTCACCGTGGGCGTCTGTAGTGAAAGTTGATGGTTTTCCATGTGATTTTTCTTTGCCGATGGCTCTTTGTGAGTCATCTCCATATGTGCACAAGCTCATGCACACACGCACACAAAATCTCTCCTGCAGACTGGAGACCACCTGGACACAATCAGTCAGGGCCAGGGGTTAAAATCACTGTGTCTTTAGAGTGGTGGAAAATACTCATGGAGGGATTGACGAGGCAGGAAGGAGGGGTGAGTTGGACTTGACGAAAGTCTCACATAACCACACTTTAAAATGCACTAATCTTCTTGTCAAATTTACCTCTGGAACTTGCCAGGCGCTCAGCCATTAAAGGATGCGGTTCCTGTGTCATGCTTGCTTCAATACGCTAAGATTTTATGGCAATACTGTCAAGCGACGCTTCCAAGTCTGGTCAAAGTAGTGGGGAATTTCATGGCTCAAAATGAGATAGATCACACATTTTCAAAGAACAAAATGCATCCTATGAGAGATATTGGACAAAGGTTAACTGGGAACCACGCTGTCTGACTTTCTTGGTGTATTACATCACAACTTCAACGCTAATTTAAGATGAGATTTATTCATGTGTGAATATTTAATTTTCAGATCGTTATTTAATTTACTTTTTATTGGCTTATTGAGAGTTACGATTTCATTTATAGTTATATGATTTCTTTGTACTTTGTTCAGTTATATCAGGAACTGCTGAATTGGCATAACTTCACATACTGTACATTGTGATGCTGTGATGATTGATTGGCAGAGTGATATGAAAAAAGGGGGATGCATTAAGGGCCGCTCGGCTTTTGTTATTGTGATGGTACCTGGAAGCAACATTAAAGCGGCTGAAGTTGAGCAAGTTGTTGTCCCTGTGCTTTTTCATAGGCACCCAAGTTCAGAGGCAGTTTAGCTTGGAAATCAAAATAACGCGTAGACCAAAGCCAGCGATACACTACTATCACAGACTGTGATATCTGCTGCCTGCCATGACACACTGCTGAGCCCACGTAATCCCCCGCATCTGTCCCTCAAACACACACAGTGACAGAAAAATTTGGGATTTCTTAGGATTCTATTCCCAGGACTTTGTCAAACCAACTGTTTTAAGGGTGAGTCAGTGAGTTGACACTGACAAGTGCAGACAGTGGAACAAAAGACAGCAGCCATGGGGTTGATCCAAATAACTCTAGCAATTTCCTGCTACCTCTGGCCCTTAACTGAAGCTGAGCTCCCCCCTTCCTACACCGTGACGTGTCAATCCCCAGATAAAAGCTGGAGCATGTCAAAGAAGAAGAGAAATAAGGGCCGATTTTTGCAGTGTGTCGAATGTTTTTGCAGCACCTGTCTTTCTCCATTCATCTTTGTCCTCACACTGAAGCGATGTTGATTAGCTGTGTAGTTTGGACCCTGGTTGTCGGAGAAAGCCGTTTAGGTTAACTGTAAGTGTGGTTTCCAAGCACTTTGACAGCAAAAATCCATCATGCAGCTTTCGTTTCCCCATTTTCCTTCAGAGTTCTAGTTTCACAAGTTGCTGGAAGTCACTGGCCTAAAATAGCTGTCAGCCTCTGTGTTTTATCATGCTCTTACATTCTCTGCTCGGCCAGAAGAAGGCTCAGTGCCACGTCTAATGTGGCCAGATTAATTAGTGGGATTGTCAGCTGCTTTTAGTTGCTGCCTTGTCTCTATGCCATGTCATTCTTTCCCAAAGTTGTACGCTCTTTTTGTGTCTCCACCGTTTCTCTTTCTCTTTCTTTTGTCTTTTCTCGTCTCCAGCTGCTGCTTTCAGTCAGGATGTAAAACAGGGCTGGCTCTGATGGCAACACACAAGGAGGTCGTTACTACAATAAGCATCGCTCAACAAAAAAAGACATGAATTTGCAAAAGCCAAGGCTGTTCCCTGAATCCCCCTCAACATGTGGCGACACTTTGCAGACCCAGCCTGAACGCGTGACATCATCAACGAATCGCAGGACAAAATGCAAACAGGACATTTGTCATCCAAACACTGTTTTGTCAAGTTGATATGGGGCTTGACTCCATTTACTATTTCCTCAAAATGGGGCCTCTAGGTTTTCATTGTGACTAAGAAGTTTATTTATTAACTTCAAGACACCAATCTGCTTAGAGGCCAGATGTGAATTGAGCCTGGCTGGCGGATGTTTCTTCCTGTCTTCCTATGTGACATTTGCCTTTTTTTTGTCTACTGTTGTGATTAATGTATTGATATTATTATCATTATTTTTGGGTTGTGATTTTGGTTGTGTCTTCACACAGAACTTTCAAACAGCAGCTTCACAAAATTTGAGCCTCATTTTGTATAGAGATAACACTTGATGGCTGTGGGGCTTACGTCCTCTCATACAGTCGAAGATGATTCTGGATTTGACCCCCCTATATCTGCAATCAGTAGTGATGTGCTTGTGCGAAACAGATTGAATAAGTGACACGGCGCACTGAACTCCCAAAAAGTAACACATCAATAAAAGAGGAAACTTCCAAATGGGGATTTTTATATGTGATATTATTCGCTCATCCGGTACCTCTTCCTGCATCTGATGTGTGCTCATATCTACTTAACCGCACATCTGTTAATGTAGGTCAAGGAAGACTATCCACGTTGTTATTGTTCACGAGGCTACCAGTGCCAATGATGTCATATAAATACATGACTCACAACTGTATGTTATCACTGGTTGTTGCTCTCACCATTCCACTTTTTCTGTCACACGCAGACATACATACAGACACACATGCACGCATACACACACTCACACACACACACACACAGAGGCATGACTTGTATATGTTTTGTCTTATGCTGATGTCATTTTGGAAACATTCAGCACTGCATGCTTGTCAAGATTGTGGAGATGAAAGCACAGGAAGTTGGTACAAAACTTTAACTCTTGTCCACAGGCAGGAAGGCTTGACTCTTGAATTACATGCTGGATGATACATTCTTATCTTCATATTTGTTGCTCTCCAGCAGAGAACTCAAATGGTAGCTGTCTACAGCCCTGATACCCTAACTCATGGTGAACTCTGTCTGACTGGAGAGTCGAGTTACAGACAGTTCTACTAACATCGGAAGCATTGCAAAAATGTCTATTTACACGGGCCTACACAAATTGTGAAGGTAAGATTGCTGGCTAAGCAACGCAATTGCTTAAGATTTGTCTGTGTATTTGTGAGATTGGTAACATTCTGGCAAAGTGTGAAGCAGTCTTGTGTGGTCTGACTGGTTTAAGATGGAGTTAGTCAGAGGTTTGTGAATGGAATAGAAGAGACATCTTAACGACTCTTAGGCCCTCTCCCATGCTAGACAATACAAAACACAGAGATAGCTCAGTTCAGCAGACCCCTGGGAGCCCCAGGACATGATGTGTGTGGATTTGAATATGTGTGTGTGTGCATGTGTGCACGTTGCCTCTTCCAATTAAAATAGGATCCATCTGCAGCTCGTCATACATTTAAAAGAGTACATTTTAAGGACAATCAAAAATTTCAAAATAAAATAAAGTTTTGCCATTCCCTTTATATGAATTGCGGCAATTTGCAGATAAAGTAACTATAATGCATGAAATGACAGAAAGTCATATATTAGATTTATTTTTCACCTAATAAGAATGTTTTATATGGCAAAGAGTAAGTGGGAAAAAACAGCAGCAATTAGTGTGAAAGTTAACCTTGGCCATAACCACAGGCTGGAAATGCTTACTATGCAACGTTTAGTGTAACACGGTAAGCAGCAACTCCACCTTCTCCATGCACACAGAGGATACTGGAATCTCTTTAGGGTCCATAATGAAATGATTATGAAACAGTCACCCATCTCTGAATGAAGTGATGGAGCTCTGTGCCGAATGCAGCACAAGCCATGACATCTTTTCCCATTTAAAGAGGCTTAGCAAGCGGCCATATAGCTCCAATGATCTGCATTGATTAAAGCACTGTTTGGCATGAGGGCAGGGTGTGTCTGCCAAGTTGCAACCACCAAGGAACAGTGTTAAAAAGGATACGCACATACGCATACACGTTGAAATCAAAGGAGAACATTCAAGAAAAAGCTGACTGAAAATATACCTCCTCTAGTTTTGGGAAGTTATGTTAAAACGGCAACCACAGATCCGAGTGCGCCTGTGTTCCACATCATTTCCAGTCATTCACCATCAATTAGGTGCGTCATTGCAGTCTGCATGGGAATCAATGGGGTCAGTAGTATCTTGTTAAATTTTGTAAAAATAAAGACATGAGAGCTGATCTGCATGACTGTAGAAATTTTGCCACAGTGTAACATATTCCACACGTGCCTCCAACTGAGCCTCTTTACAGATTACTTTTGTTTCAGAGATCTAGTCCATTCTTAAATCCCCAACCCAGGATAATTCCAGATGGATAACTTATTCATCTTGCTAAATCTTTTCATTTTTCATTTCATCATTGCAGCATTTCCTGCCAAGCCGCTCTTCACAGTCCTTACATGTATTATCAGTATCATCATCAAGTGTTTGGCCATGTTCCTCTATGTGAAAAAACAAAAAATAGCTCAGAAAAGAGACATGTGTTTGAGGGGGACATCTGTTCATGACTATCCCCACAACAAATGAGGTGCCAAGTACAATGAAACTCAAAGAAACTGTTCTCAGAGGATTGATAACTGAAAAAAATACATTTTTTATTCTTTTGCTTGGCTTAATGAACATGACAAGCTCTAGACATCAATTTATTCTCTAAAAGCTGAGGTCCCCACACTTTGGCCGCTAGCAAACGTGCTATTGGATGCTGTGTGAGAACTTTTTGGTTGAGTGTGCAAACATGATCCCCAGTTGTTTCGAGGCTACAAGTTGATACATTTTTGGAACGAGGAATGACGTATGAAGTTCTCAGTTTTACTTGAACAGCACTTTAGTGTCGAAAAATCCATCGGGGGACATCATTTAAACATTTAAATGGGATTCATCTTCAGACAGAAAAATCCCATTGCGCCATTCCACCACAATACAGTTGGCTTCTAAAGGATGATTTCAGCTTATTCCATCTAGGCTCCTTTTTTTTCCAAAGTTTTGATAGTTTTTTTTCTATTTGTTATGAAAACTTGGTGCTTACCAAAGTAAACGATAATATCTGGAAAGATGGACATATCCCAATGATAATGTCTGACAGGGCAAAAAAACATCAGTGGTCCTTTGACGACTGATGTGATTGTGTAATTGTGTAAACAAGACAAACCAAAAGGGCTTCAAGACAGCTCAGTAAGTCAAAGTTGAACTTGGAAGTAATTTTGATATACATTTAAAACTGATATTTTAAATTTGAATTTTAACTTTTTACTTTAACATTTTTTTCTAAATATTTTCAGCTAACAAAACTTTGCCATTGTAGTTACTCTATCAAAATTCTTTTCTGTTGCATTTGCAGGTCTTAATTAACTTTACATGTACAATGCTATTATTACCAATAGAAATGAGGACTAAAACCATGACATGACAGCCATGCAATACCCTGCAAATATCCATGCACACTGATTGAGTAATGACGCCACTCATATGTGGTCACTTCAAAAGCATTTTGATTTACAGTGAATCAGGATATGACTAACAAGCTAAAAGTTTGTTCATGAGGTCATGTCTGTGTTCAGTGATCCTGATCTTTTGGTAATGGTTTGGTCAGAAAAGTGAAAGCAATAAAATGGACAGAGGGGAAAAAAAAAAAAAGCCCACAGCCACTTTGTAGGCTGTAGAAAGGCATTCCCTGTTGAATTCTAATATGCGCATTTTAACAATGTTAGCATAGTGATTCTTAGTCGCTGTATAATCATCCATCTAACCATCTTCATGTAGTTTGTAGCTAAAATTTGCCAGTTATTACTAAACACAGCTGAGACTAATGAAATTGTTATGAGACCGTTTGATCACAAAAGCTAAATGTTGAAAAAAAATGACGGTGTGACATGGAAAGTCAGAGGATCACCAAATGTTTTACTGTTCATCCTAGAGGATCAAGAATGTCTGGAAAAAATGTCACGGCTATCTCTCCTGTAGTATGTTAATAAAAACACCATAATTGTCAACCTGGGGCTAGTCAGAGGAAAGAAGGCTGCCTCTTTTGAGAACCACAAATGTCTGACCAGTGCTCAGAATCCCTTCCCTCACAGAGATAGCAGGGTTGAAAACAGTAAAATAGTTTTTGAAAATATTGGAGACCTATATTGTTTTCTTAACTTTGGGGATTTAAATTCAATTTAGCAGAATTAGGCTCAGTTTTATGCTGCATGATTTGTGTTCTCATGCCTCTGGATAATCTTCATATTCTGCCTTGTGTAATGGCCAATCCAGTATTCTATTACCATACATGTTGTGAAAACCAGTCTAAAAGTCCCTGAGGATCTTTCCAGGATGCTCCACACACAAAATAATTGACTTTTGCTCAAAATCCAGTCCAATACACACAATTGCCTTCATTTGTTTTATGGTTTACAGCTTCCTTTATTCCTTAGTCATCAAAGGCCCCTTACTGGATACTATTTCATTCCATACGTCTTCTTTTTCACCTCTATTCATTCAGCCCATGCAGTGCTGATGGCTTTAACAGATGCTTTTTTTAAAGTAGTAGTTAGTAACTACTATGTTGCATCAGATGTGTCTTGTGGCGGGGATTTTTTTTTTAATGGCTGTTACTAAGCCTCGTAGGCCAGTACCAGTACTGCTGTCTGTCAGATTGCAGGCCGCCACACAAAGGCAATTCAAGGAGCTTACAGGAACATACCAATGGTTTTGTACAAGCATCCCAGTAAGAATGTACATAAGAATGTATAAGAATGTACAATATTGACACTAATGTTTTCTGCTAATGCAGAGGTGCAGCAATTCTTATATGCATTTTTCTTTCAGCAGCCCTGAATTTTCTGTTTATTTTAGTATGTTTACGCAATGATTCTTACCTGAGGTACTAATATGAATTTGTAAGATATTGAGTTTTAATTCTTGGTCTTCCAATACTGATGCTTTGAGTTAGTATAACTGGGCCGTCTACCAACCCAGTGCATTGGCATTTGATGAACCGGGAAACCCACAGTGTTGGTATTTGAAAAACTGTGAATGACACTCAATAATCAACTTAACATGTTATAGCTTTAAAGATCAACAATGACAATAAATTTAAAAAAATTAAAATTAGTGAGCGAATAAGCAAATGGAAGAGTCTTAGGGCGCACTCTGTCCTCCCAGAGGAGGTGGTGGAAGTTGCCAGGGAGAGGAACGTCTGGATCTCCCTGCTCAAACTGTTGCCCCAGCGACCCGGAACCGGATAAGCGGCAGAAAACAACGACAACAACGACTTTTATACTTTATAGTGTTATATGTCCACTGGTCCTGTACCTGAACATCCTTGGTGCTGTGAGGAATTAATTTCCCTACGGGGATTAATAAAGTCATCTCTATCTATCTATCTAGCCATCAAATTTTATGAAGGTCATGGAAAGGCTGGTCCTGGTACATCTCAGACCGTGTGTGCCCATCACAGGACCCGCTGCAATTTGCCTACCAGCCCGATGTCGGTGTAGATGATGCCATCATCTATCTGCTGCAGACAGCACTTCTTTGACTTCTCCAGCGCCTTCAACACCATCCAGCCCAGGCAACTGAGGGCGAAGCTGGAGTACATGCGGATGGATTTTCCTCTGATAACATGGATCATGGACTACCTGACGGGCGGACGGCAGTTTCTGAGATTACAGCACCGTGTGTCTGAACGTCTGATTTGTAACATCAGGGCCCCCCAGGGAACTTTGCTGTCCCCTTTCCTGTTCAAACCTACACTTCTGACTTTCAGTACAGCACTGAGTCATGTCATCTGCAGAAATTCTCAGATGATAGGGCCATAGTCGGGTGTGTGAAGAATAGACGGGAAGATGAGTACAGGAACCTGGTGGACCAATTTGTGCATTGGTACAGCAAGAACCACCTGCAGCTAAGTGATAAAGACAAAGGAGATGCTGCTGGACTTCAGTAGGAACAAGCCCCCACGCTGTCCTGTCTGCATTAATTGGACTGATGTGGAAATTTTCCAGACCTACAGGTACCTGAGAGTACACTTGGACAAAAAGTTGGAGTGGTCCAGCAACATTGAGGTTGTGTAGGGCCTGAGCTGGGTTTACTTCCTCAGGAGTCATCTTTAGCTCCATCTCTATCTACAGTGTATGACACAGCTTGTAACTGTGCTCAAGTTCGGCTGCACACAAATCAGTATGAGTGCTGGCGAGTGCGGGACTTGGGAGAGAACACAATTATGCTCTGGCATGGTACGAAGCAACTTGGCCAAGTGTGAAAGTCAGTGCCGATTCCATTTGAAACCGCAACAACAAAGATAGGACAAGTGACAATAGACAGATATAAGCTTTGTATGAATCTGGTTGAGGAAGGCAATATAGCAAAAATGTATTCTGCTTGTGTGAAAGCATTGCTGTAGATTGATCTGAAGTACACCTTTAACAGTAATGTATATGTAATCACTGGTACCAGCAAGGCTTTCCCAGTAACTCTGCGCTTGATTAGATCTAAACAATGAAAATAATGGTAGATCACACATGGTAGATCCGGTGCATCTTAATATAAGTGTGTACTGGTGTGAATTAATTGTCCCCACTGGCAATTTATCGTCTTCCTTTGGTGGCAGCAGAGCAAGCTCATTTAAATCACATGTAATGTGTATTGGTATTTCAGTCTGGTTTCTTTTCGTCAAAAAATACCAAAGGACAGCTCAGGGCAAAGGAATGGGAACTAAAAGCTGATAAAAAAAAAAAAACATGAAATGAAACACGTGATTGTTTGAGAAGAAAACCAACTCTTGTGCAATGTCATTCCTTCCCTGAATCATCACTTTATTCAATAAGATCAAATAGTTTTGTGCTTTTATCACTTTGACACAGATGTCTTCATCATACCAACCAGGAGGTGATTCTTGGTCAACTTGCTCTTTATTTTTCCTTGGAATATTTTGATGCTATACTTTATATAAGTGTCTCTTATGTTCTGTATTATTTTATTTGTATTCCCTTGCTGTTACAGCTCAGGGGCCAAATACAGTTAGCTTCCTAAGTATTTGGACAACAACACAGACTCATCATTTTTCCTTTATATACCGCCACAATGGATTTGAAATATAACGATAAAGATGGGATCGAAGTGCAGACTTTCAGCTTACAATACCTTCATTTTTAGGAGCTCAAAAGTATTTGGTAAACATAATTATGAATATAACCATATTTTTTAATACTGTGGTGAAAATCCTTTGCTGTAAATGACATCAAATGCCTGAAGTCTGGAGCCCATGGACATCACCAAATTCTGAGCTTCCTCCCTGGAGATGCTGTGCCAGGCCTTCACTGCAGCCACGTTCAGTTGCTGCATGTATGTGGGTCTTTCTGAAAAGCTGCTGTATTGGGTTGAGATCAGTTGACTGAGTTGAACTTTGAAGAATATTTCATTTCTTTGCCTTCAACACGTCTTGAGTTGCTTTTGCAGTACTTTTAGTGTCATTATCCATCTGCACTGTCAAACGCTGTCCAGTCAGGTTTGCAGTATTTGGCTGATTTTGAGCAGAGAGTATAGCCCTATACACCTCAGAATTCATTTTGCTATTTCTGTCAGAAGTAACATCATTAATAAACAGCAGTGAGCCCATTCCATTGGCAGCCATACATGACTCTGCCAAGACATTGCCTCCACCATGGTATGCTTTGGATCATGAGCTGTTCTTTCCCTTCAAAAGAATGTTCTCTTCCCATTATTTTCATAAAAGTTTATCTTGATTACAAATGTTCAAAGAATCTGATTGCAGAACTTGGGAGGCTATTTAAGATGTTTTGAGGCAGTCTAATCTGGCCTTCTTGTTTTTGAATGTTATCGATTCGCACCTTGCTGCAAAGCCGCTGTATTTATATTCATGAAGGCGTCTCTTTGTGAATGATACGCCTACCTTCTCCAGAGTATTACTGACTTCTTTCGATGTCTTTAGGGGTTTTTTTTTCACCAAGGAAATTCATTTCTGCAATCATCCACTTTAGTTGTCTTCTGTGGTCTTCCAGGCTTTTGTTGTTAAGCTCACCAGTGCATTCTTTCGTTTAAAGAATGGAAAACATTGTTGAATTGGCCACTCCTAAAGCTTTTACTATCTTTATAATAGATTTTCTTTTTTTCTTTTTGACTGCTTGTCAGTCAATTGTCAAAATACTTTTGAGCCCCTGAAAAAGGAGGTACTCTGCATAAAATGGCTGTAATCTATAACAGCACAAGCAATATTATTGTGAAACTTCTCAAATTAAGCTGAAAGTCTACACTCCACATCCCTTCACGATCACATCTTGATTGTTTTTATTTCAAATCCATTGAAGTGGTGTGCAGAGGCAAAATGATAAAAACTGGGTAATTGTCCAAATACTGAAACTAACTGCACAATACTGATAAACAATAAAAATAAATGCTTGGTAAATTTGCTCTCAGTCATGCTTTGGAGCAATAGAGTCTCCAAATCAATCTTGATTCCCGTGCCCGCCTACTCTCATCGTCTGGTGCCAATTATTACAGAATGCTGTTAAGAGCTACTATAAATGATAATATCCTGTCAGATACATGTCACCACAAACTGGAAGTGGCATGTTAATAGTGTGGGCGTGTCTGGCCTGGAGGTCTGTGGGGGCAGTGATGGAGCTTTCCTCAAATATGTGATCTTAGCCAAACATACCAATCTTATTATCTCCTTAGTGCATTCCAGTCAAGTCATGTAATGGCCCCCAGGGCTGTCACACAGCTTTCACCTGGTTGTAAAATTATTCAGAGGAAACACCCTGGGAACTCCATTGTGTCATAATGTTGTCATAATTTCATATATGTTGGGTATAGACAGAGAGAGGATAGATTCTAAATATGGGTGATTCCTGTTGTTTAAATGATGCACCTTTATTAAGTAAGCTGTGATCACATTAACATATTATTTACAATCCAATCATTATGGCCAGTCATTATTTTCCATGGTTGGAATGTTACCCACTCCCAGTCTGTCAGGTAGTGAGCACTCTCCATCAGACCTTTACCACAGCAGCCATATTGATATGAAATAGCAGGTGAACAAAGGTTTCATCAACTGTGGTTCCCTTCTATTTATTGTGGCAAAGCATATGTAGTGACCCAAAACACACAGAACCGGCACTTGACTTGTTTTGGACTGAATCTTAATTAGTATCATTATTAGCTCCTGTGTTTACCATACATTTTCCTTCCCAAATGGCTGCTGTGAAAGGGGTCTATTAAGGTGTACGCTGGTGGCTGGCCTCGGGACTAACATTCTCTCTGCAACACAAACAGTAATGGTCAAATAGTATTATTCTTGTTTAAAGAAAAATGAAATGAGCAAGTGACAGGCAGAGTATAGCCTGTTGTGATTAAGTTATTAATAACCCACTGAAAATGCTGTTTTGTCACTTAGTGACGGGCCATCCCGCTCATGTTGGCGAACTATAACAGCATGTAAAGTCTCAACCATTTACTTAAATTTTCTTGGGAGGCCCACTTGCATGAGAAATACAATAATGTGCATCAGATCAGTTTGGTATATGGTGGAGTACGCTCGCAGTACACTCAGGCACTCGGAGATTTCCCATGTGTTTCCCAACCTGTTTAACCGTCCTAATAAAGCCAGCGTCCGACATTTTATCATATACAGCTTCAAATAAATCACTATTTCAATGTTTACTTCCATCAAGGTGTCTCATTAGGCTCATCTCTTTCATACAGCACAGGAAAAAGCTCCTCTTCTTTCCAAAAATTAGGGCTTCATCCATTATGCACAATATTTTTCTAAGGAATGATGACCTTTTATCTTTCACGTGTGCGCATGCCCCAGTAATTACCAGAGTAAGGTGTATAAATATCTGAATTATCTGGTTACTACACGCATAACCCTGCTATCTTATTCGGGTTGCTCATTACCAAAATAAGAGCTTAATCGGGTAATGCTGACAGGGGTAAGGTGTTTACATGAGTCACAGCGAAAATATAGAAACACTGTGATATGAATGCAGTGAAAGTATATGTGGTGTGTAATTTTAAAAATGCTTTAGAATGGTTGTCACATGTTTGCACTCTGTGTTAATGGCAAGTGTTTGTTGACAGCAACACAAAAATGTGTAGACAAATTGAACGGAAGTAGTTATTAGTGTAGCATCAGAGCGCTGACATCATGTCTGACGTGTGCTGGTGCAGGATGTGACTCACAATATGGTGAAAAATGGTAATAGTTGCTCATATCTACAAAAATCATGTAAAAGTTGGAAATTATTTTGCTAAATGTTCAGAGATCAGGGGATTTTGTGGGAAGAAATTATGAAAATAACATTAGTCCAAAAAAAAGAAATTGCAAGGTCCAATGTTGTTGCACCATATTACATCCTGAAAAACTGACCACAGAATAGATTTTGATACGCTGGTGAGGACACAAGCCAAGTGGTTTTCTGCACATAGCTGGTTTCATGACTTTGCGATTCCTCCATGTGGGAAGCGAACTCTATGCAGCTCCATGCACAGGTTTCCACTCAGATTTATGTGACATTATAAAAGCCATTACTCGCTCCTGTCTGTGATTGCTTCTATCAGGCTGAACTTTGGAAGAATGTCCAACTGCAACAATGTGTTTAGAGGCAGAGATCTGAGTCTACATGTCTATGAATTTTGCACCGCAAAGCAACGGACCCTAATGCCAGAGCTCAATTATGCTACACAAAGACCTCTGTGTGTGAGAAACAGCCAACCGCTAAAAAAAAAATGCTAATTGGGTGGGTAATTTGGATACTGGTAAGAATGGATTTATGATAAAAGAATGGTCTCACTGAAATGCTGAGGATTGATATTGATTTCCTATTTCTTGTTTAATTCCAAATGAAACGGGAACAATAAAAGGACAAACTGGCCTGGAGAATATATCGAAAATTAAAGAAAAATAAAGAAAAACTAACAGTTAGTGTCCAGAGTCCACTGGGGGATGCACAACAGCATATGATCTTAAGACCTGCTCTCATCCCTTAACTTTGGCGTAGGCCCAGATCGAAAATAAGCACAAGATGTTGGTAGATTCTCAATTCAGCCAACATATCTGGGAAAGGGTTTCAGTAGCAGTAGGCTATGTCATAGAAACAATGCTGAGAGAGGCTAAAGGTTAATACAGCTACTTATTGAGCATGCAGAATCACAGAAACAGACAAGGATAAACATGCATAAACAAACACAGGGACAGGGTTTAATTAAGTGCTCAGTTTCCTCTGACAGGAGATTAGGGACGGAGGGCAAACTGTGGGAACAATTCAAAAACTATGCAGTGGGTGAAAAACGTCACATTATTATATTAGCGAATTATGTAAATTTCTTTTGTGTTATTTATTTTTCTATGGGTCCACGTATGCCTTTTATGTTGCTCAGAATCCATCTGGATGTACTGTGCATGTACAGCGGGAGTGTGGCTGTTTCCTAGCCTGAATACACCACACGGTGGGACAATAGCAGGATTCTGCTGAGCGAGGCCGTGGGAGGAAGGGGACAGAAGAGTCAATGAGTGAAGAGGCTTCAGGGTTGCGTCAGCGCAAGGCCATGATAAGAGAGTAGGATGTCGAGCCCTCTAACTCAACAATACGCAGACGAACATCCATTCATTCGCCTTGCAGGAAGACACACATGCAACCATAGGCACACACAGTCAACAAAGGTGCAGGTGATATTAAGCCATTCATCCACCTAACCTGTGACATATGGATAACTGGGCCAGAAAGCCTCAATCAGTGACTGGTTCTGTAATGTAGGTTGTCACAGGCCATTCAGGAGAACAAAGAATGAATGCAATGGGAAGTGTTAGAGGAAAGATGAGTCAATTATTGAGAATACACATGATAGAGGGAAGAGACATAAAAAAAATATGGTTCATGATGCAGAGCTTCAGTGTTTTAGCTTGTAATTCCTAATGAGTATTGAGAGAAAAAAGGGCTAAAGAGTCCTGGAGTTTGCATTTTCATCCGGCAGGAAAATGTTTCATAAATGACAATCTTTACAAGCCATCTTGTGAATGGTGTCTCAATTAAAATTTGGCTTGCATCACCATCATAAAAACCAATGAAAGTGAACATTAAAAGCTGTATGTAAGATATATGTGGCACATAGCCATAATGATAATACAAGTTGATTTCCACCGGTCTGAAGGATACCAATGCACAACATGAAAAGATCTCCCATAATTTAAAAAAAGAAGAAAAAATCATATGGAAACACAACAATTTTTCCTGCGTAAATGGTTCACTGAGAAGAGGAAACAAAAACTATATTTTGGGAGATGGTATATAAAATTTTTAAGATGACAATATTGAAAATCAAATACATTTAATCTTTAAAAAGATGCACTAGCTGTATAAAGATGTAGATCCAGCCTCCTGCGCAGAGGCTGATGTCATTTTTTATCTCTCTTTTTTCTTTTCGTTTTTATAGCTGCAAGTGCATGTCATGTTGATTAGTAGCCACATACTGTGCTTTTGAGACAAGTAAGATGCTATAAACCAAAACAACAAAAACAATGGAGTTAATTGAATTTAAAGGTTTTAAGCAACCAATGTGTTTTTGTTTTGTTTTTTTATGTCTGATATCCTTGATATCCTTTCACCTGCATGACTGAGGAACTTAATAAAACAGATAGATGAAGCTCAGGTTCAGTGAATTATGACATAATTCTTGGAATGATTGGCATGAATGGGGACGTCTGCTTCATCACAAGCATGGCTGTCTGTTTTGGCAGGCTTGTGTGTCTCTGAACAGCATCTCTGCGGCAGGGAGAAACCTGTCAAACCGCTTCTCTCGGATATAATTGAGATACACATCAAGCATGACTCAGGATTAACCTTTTGTTAAGTGCTCATAAGAAAACTGGGGTATTTGGATTTGAATGCTGATCTTTTGTTTGTAAATTGCACTGGTACCATAAAGCTACATACCAGACAAAAATCGATATGCATATTGTTTTAGGTCATGAAAATAGTTAGGGTCTGTGTTGTATTTACTGATTTACTGTGTTGTATTCATTACTGAATAATGTATTGTATGTAATGTCAGAACCGTCACGTCTTTGCAGACATTTACCAGAATTTATAGAGCTGTAAAACCAATCTTGTTCTCAAGGGAACATGGGAAAGATATGTTAAAGGTAGGCTATTTTAGGCTAAGCAATTGTGCGTTCACTGATGTCCATGTTATGAATTATAGAATTAATTCACACAAAAAAAAATTCCTAATTCTGGTCAAACCCATGCAAACAGTTTCAAAAATGCCTGAAGTATGAGCACATTGTCTACACTTTTGACCTCCTCTCTAGCTTCCAACCCCAAAGTGCTCACCCTTCCTCGACCTTTCTCACCCTTAACCAACCACAGCTTGGGTGCAGGTTCAGAGTTCACTTACCAGGGTTTCCCCTTACAGACTCGGCCTTGATAACAAGGCGCAAGACGGTTTTGACAGTGACGCAAGCACACACACATACACACACACACACACACACACACACACACACAGCAATGCTTCAGGGACATGTCCACTTCGGTTTGAACTTGCCGCTGTGGGTCAAAATTCTAGAGCAGACCCTTCTCAAGTTTTCACCTGTGTTAATCCTTCCAAGGGCCCTTTTTCCTCGCATTAAGTTTTCTCATTAACACTGCAACGACATAGGATTTTCAACTCAAAGTGAAAATAATTTCCATTTTGCCAGAAGGAAGGAGAAAGTGATGACACAGACGCACAATCCTTCCTTTCTCTCATTTTTCTCTTTCTTTTCCCCCCTCTCCCTCTGCCTGTCAGGGCAGAAGGGTGGGACGTCTGTCTGCTCAGCGCCAGGGGCTCTGACAATGATACTGTTCAGGTCAGAGCGAAGATGTGAAAGAGAGATGCATAAAGCCAGAAAGAGGTTGAGGGAAAACGTGTAGACGAGAAAATTAAGATGCACAATCAAGAGTGAAAGGTCAGAGAAGGACTGGTGTAATATTGGAGCTTGGAGGCCCTAATGCAGGGTGTGGCTGAGTTGTACACGGGTGAAGGGATATCACAGTCGTATGGTTTTAGTCTTTCACATTTTCTCTCCATTTGTCATCAAACAAGCAACAGGGATAAATTCATAGTGGCAACAGTATATCGAAGTTCTCTTCAAAGTCCATGAGTTTCATTGGACTGCACTCATTTCTAAGGCTTGCCTTGCAAAAGACTGCAATATGCAACTTTTCTCTTGCAATGGCACATGCCTGGGGCCATATCCAAGGTTATCTGTGACATGCTAGCAATGACTCAGGTGTGGACCAACAAAAACACCCTTTCACTGCACAGGGGAAAGCCTGACCTCACTCTGACGTCAAGTCCATACAGAAGTTTACTCATCCACAAGGGGAGTTTTGAATGGTAAACGAGAGGCGAGGATAAATAACAGCTAGGTGTAAATCATGTGCAGCTGTGCGTTATTTCACCCAGCATTATGGAAGAGTAGGCACTAGGACCCGCAGGGAGCCACATAGGAGGGAGGGAGCAGCTTTGGGACTCCTCTTACTAAAGTTTTTGAACAATCCATTTTCCAAAGAGTGTGGGAGGGAGACAGAGAGAAGTGAATGGCCTGAGACCTGATTCACAGCTTTAAAAGCAAGAGCGGGATTTGGAGTTTGGGATGATTCTGCCCTGGGCCTGGAGTGAGTGAACTGGAATATAGCAGAGTTCATCTGGCAGTTGTCACTCACTGGGGAGAGAAGAGAAGGAGCGTGAACAGGGAGGTGAGTCCTGCCTTGATATCACAAAACTCCAATTAAACCTGGTGTTAATGCTCACAGGGTGTGTGTGCACACAAGAAAGGGAAACAGAAGGGAGAAGAGTGTCTGTGAGGAGTTGTAGACCAAAGTTTTCTCCATACCTGTCATTAAGTGAAAGTGGAGCCTCAATTGAGATTGAACTCAGTAGCAATCCTGGGGGGACAAAAATTACATCTGACTTTCACAGACAGGAGGTGTGAGGAAAAGGTTAGTTGGATGATAAATGTTTTGTTTTTCTCAGTTTTTTCAACGTTTTCAGTCAAGTAAAAGAATTTTAAGAGAGAGAGAATAGACAAGAAGAGGCTGCAGAGAGCAGAGGTGAAGGTTAGAAAAAAAATGCAGGTTCTCCAAACTTCAATGGGAACCAATTCTATGTTCAGAAAACTCCTGGGACATCAGGTTACCTTCTCTCTCTCACTCTGTCTCTCTTTCTCTCTGTCTGTCTGTCTCTCCCCTTCTTTTTCTATCTGTCTCACTCCGCTCATGTTACCCAACCCTTAAAGGACTTGTAGATTCTGATGAGCTCCAGTGTCCAACATGAAGTATGCTGCTGAGGTTATCCTTGGGTCTGGGTGGGGACAGTGCTTGTGTGGGTTTGCGGCTGATCAGTGTTGTATACTTTCATATCTCTATGTTTTGTGTAATAATGTAAATACAAGTGTGTGAGCTAAACACAGACCTAATGCCAAGCACTCCTACCCAGGGAATTACTTTCGGGCTTTGACAGGGGAAGAATGTCAGAGCAAACCGATATTTACTTTATGTAAATGTACACCTTGTCTTACATACGTGCATTAATTGTACAGATCTGCGTAGGTTGACCTTTTTTGAAACCCGAAGTTGGGGAAGCAATAGAAAAACAAAGAGGAATACAAAGTGGTCGTGAAAAGTCAGCTCATATTTTCAACATCTGCCTGCATTGTGTGTGTACATCTGTGTCGAATTGAAAAATGTATCAAACCTTTCAGCGCAGGCCAGCGAGTAAAGCTGCCTTCTGTGTCAAAACTAAAATTGTTTACGAGCTTCAGTTATTGCTGCCGGGGTGTGCTGGAGGGGTGCTGACTCTGTTTTCATCGCTTCAGTGTTGGTCCACAGAGGAAGTGGAAGGAAAAAGCTGCAGCAGTCTATAACAGCTATATATCATAAGTGACATACTGTACGTTGTCCATGTTTTTAATACAGAACAGTTAAAATTCAAACATTTTTTGTGGCGTCTTATGTCGTCTTTAAAGAAAAAACATTCCTAAATGGGATAAACATTGCACATTTCTTGACCTGAAGGCACCATCTAGCGTTTTTTGTATATATCCAGTCACAGCAGGTTTTTCTCACTGTTCTGTCATTGACACTGACAGAAGCCACGACTGATAAAACAGGCAACAGTTTATCTGTGGGTAGATAGAGTCTGCACATGTAACATTAAACAGGATTCAAATTTTTACTTAGCAGCGGTATAGCTTGCTTGCAAAGGCATACCGCTGCTAATATTTAAAGGTCCGGCGTGTAGGGCAACATTTGGATATATCACTCCAATTTGTGTTTCATTAGTGTATATTCAACTTAAACTCTGTTTCTTTTAACTTAAAATTGTTTTTTTCTATACAAACATATATACAGTATCTACCATCATCATACCGATATAAAGTTTGTGAAAGATTCTCTGTGGTTAAAAATTTCACAGGAAAACAGTTTCATAAAACTAGAGAATTCTTTACAAACATTTATGTTTTTTCTATGTATAAATTGGGGTGTTTAGATAATGGCTGAATTTTCTTTGTTGGTTGAACTGTTCATGAACTGTACATGTCTGTGTCTGCGGTGGATCTTCACTTGCATGTTAAAATGAAGGTTCCATTCCTCAAACACACAAGTTCACCCAATGGCATTGCTTAAGTCATACAGCGCATATGTATAGAGGGCAGATGGACAGTGCTGTTACCCCCTGCAGACAAAGATGTCTGTGATTATTCATGACCCTCTCAGGTTTCCCTTTGAAGCTGAATTACAGCTTTCCCTGTGTTAGGACGTGTGCATGTGTGTATGTGTGCTCCTGTGTGAGTGAGAGAGAAGAACACTTCATAGCTACATACACAAAATATTGAGGAGTTACTATAGTACTGACGCTACTTATTGTGTAGTTTTGAAATCAAATGCATGTGTTTTCTCTGTGTTAAACAGTTTAAAGACAAAAAAAGAGCTTCTTGGGTTGGAGGGTGAAGACATTTCAGTTAGGACAAATAACCCAACAGTAAAACAAATTAAAACGTCCTCCAATTTTAAGAGGAAATGCTCCATTTATTAATGAATAAATGATGGTTGATATGAAAGACAAAAATAAATCAGATAAGCATATTTAGATGAATATTCTTATCCATACATGTTGTAAGTAGCCAAACCATCCTGGTTAGATAATGTAGCTTGTTCGTCCGCAGTATATGATGGGTCTGCCCACTAATAAATATATTTAATCTTATTGGTCTGTGACATGCTTTTAGGTATAGTATATGCATCATAGGACCATAAATTCATTGATGCATTGGTAAATTGCAATCCCACCTGTGTCTCACACATTTTTTTCCAAAACATTGCTTGCAAATATATGAAAAGTAGAAAAGTCAAAGCGTTGTGTAAGATTTAATGATTTGTTCAGATTGCACTGCTGTTCAATCTGTTGTAAAGTCATTATGTCAACAGGTACTCCAATCTGTTAAATTATACTTGGCCAGATTACAGCCGGAAGAAGATCCACCCCTTTAACACGCAAAGAATGGACAAGTGTGAGCTTTCTAGACTGCAGTGTTGTATAGGACACCTGGGCAGGTGAGAGAGAGCACACCTGGACTGCAGATTTAAGGCGTGCGGCTGTGTAACCTCAGGGCCTACAGTCAACAGCACCAACCCTTCAAGTCAGATTATAAACTTTGCACCATCATAAACAAACAGGCAAATTCTTAAAATAATTGTAAATGTTGTGCAAAGTATTCCCTTTATTAGCAAAATACAATTTTCTATGGTATATCACAAACTTAGTTGTGAGACCAGAATACACTGTACTAGATTTTGGGTGCAAAAGCAGAATATGTCCCTAAATAAGAAAATAACATGAAACAGCTACTCACAAAGTTGATCATTTCCTCCATTATTTTTAAATTTCCCTCAAAAGGTGCATCTCCACCTGTAACCATCAAAAAATAACACAATAGAAAAAGAGAAGAAAAATATTTTTTTAAACCCTTTTTGATTTAATTAACTTAAAATTAAGTCATCTTCTCTCTGACCCAATTTAAAAACAAGTGACAGAGCACTCAGTAATGTACATAACTCCACCACCCAACTGAAGCTGCCCTTGAAAAAAGATATTCAAATACCACTGGTCTTTGCTTGCTGAATTAAAGCTGGGGTATGTAAATTTATTTTTGGCATCACTGGACAAAAAATCCATTGTAACCTTTGAGAATATTTTAATTAAGGTGGTGTGACAAAAAAGACTTCTACACCTCCCCTAGGCTCTGTATCCAGGGTTTTATAAAAAACTACCTGTGATGGAACTTTTCGGCCACTTATGGGTCATTTCAGAGAGGGGTGTTCCTATTGGCTGTTCTTCAAAGGTAGATGCACACACACGTCACCACAGATGGTGAAGTAAGAATAGATGCTCTTCCAGTATTATTAACAACTGCATACATAGCAAAGCAAACAAGGAACACTGACATGTCAAACTCGTCTCAAGGGTTCTGTTACTGTTTAAAGGGCGGGACAGAGCTTCGAACAAGAAACAAGGAGTGGAAGAGGGATTGGACTTGATCCCTAATGGTTCATATGATCGATAACCAGAAGTTACAAACCCTAACTCTTAAGTTTTGTTGTTGGGAAACTTTTTGGTGAAGTGTTTGTGTGATGAATGATGAGTTTTGAAACCAATATTTCATCAGTTCATCCTTAGATCACATCGTACAGCGACACTCCCTGGGATAATACATTATTGCACCGTACCCAAACCTCACGCTAAATGACATCCAAATCTGTGTACAGCTTTTTGAGTTATGTTTTACAAACATACGAGCGTATACAGGCAGAAACATAACCTACCCAACTTTTTTGATGGAGGTAATGAAATTAATTTATATCCCCTGCCACTGACAGCCTAATATGGACTTTAATGGGGACCAGAATGATCAGACCTGTGGTGTGAATTAACAGATGTGTACATTTACACCAACAATCACTGCTGTTTTGTTATCAAGACGCCCACTGCTACAGGTACAGTGCCAGCTGGCTACAAAAAAAAAAAATTAGGGTTTAATTCTCACAGAAACGTGACATTTGATCATTCAGTCACACAGGACATCTTATGGTCTTTTCCAAACTAATAAAAATATCCAAGGTGTTGTCTTGAACACAGATTTAGTGGAAAGACCAATGCATTATAAGGTATTCAAGCTATTTGTAATGTTTGTCACCACATCCTGCTAAGAGAAGCTAATAGTGTCAAGTCCTTATCATCTGTTATTTTGCACTTAAGTTGTATCCCTTTTAAAATGAAGTAGATGCCTGTCGCTGCATGTTTTTCTAAAACAGCTAGTATGGGCTATAAGCACCTATTTCAGTGTCAGTCTAACCTTAACTTAGATGACATAACAGTTACCTTGCAAGAGCAAAACATGTCATTACGCAACAGAAGGAATCTGTCTCTGCGAGACGTGGGCAATGTTTGACTGATAGGAGATCAGAATTGATGGGTTAAAACTTTGGGTCACTAGAGCTGCAGTCTGGCATGAGTCAATGCGCAGAATGTGGTAAGAACATACATTTAATGGTCTAAAGTGAACCAGCTGAAGCGTTCAGTCTGAAACCACTGGTTAAGAGGTAAGAGGTCAGAGTTCGGGCTCAGGGTGCTGTCTGTGTTCGTGGAGCAGAACAGGGACCTGGAGGTCACCGCAGGTCATCATCCTAAACTGCTGGGGCACAGGGAGGACAGGCGAAACAGAGTGGAAAAGCATTGAAACGTGACGTCACCTCCCAAAGTTTCTTTCCAAAGTAATTCTTGTTGACGTCTCTTTTACAAACAACCACTCACAATGTTTGGGAGAAATTCTGTTCAGCAGAAATCAGTGCTAACATTGTTTGACATTTGCAATTTACTTCATTTGGACCGAATTGTTGTCGGACATGAGCAGAATTCTTTTGTCACAGCACCTTTCGTCCCATCTAGACCATGTTGTCAGCTTTTTTGCACTGTGCAAAATTAAGTGAACTTCTGTGTTTGGCCGTTACCTTATATTGAAACATGAATCCAGGACTGGCCGACCGCCGCGCCTTGTGTTTGTGTTTGACTGTTGGAGCTCTGATTTTGACAGGTGCTCCATCAAAAGCATTGTTTGCCCCTGCATTTATGTGCATATATTTGTGTGTTTGCACTGCATATGCTTAAAAAAAAATGACAACTAAATGTGCAGACATGCCTGCTCTTTCCAGATTAAACGCTTCCATGACTTCGTGCCATGGCTCACTCTTCTTTCACACAGCAGGATGATAAATCACTAAATTATCTCGGTTTTTCTTACTACTAGGATAACATCTTTGTGGTCTTAATGTGTTGACTAAGTGCATGTCTGGTTTTGTATGGTTTTACCGCAGCCTCTTTGTGTGGGTGCGTGCGTGTGTGTACATTCGGTACGGTGTCGTGATTCTTCCTCACATTTAGTTTCTTTTCCCTTTATCCCGATTGGTTGGTTGACTTGTCTGGACATGAAACTCTCCCTTAAACTTGATCTACTCAAACACTCAAAATCACTTCAAAGTCTCAAGTAACCAAATTAAATCCCAGCTAAATTTTTTTTTTATTTTTTTCTATACAATAATATGTTCTAACAAATTCGCATTATAAGAAAGATGATGTTCACTCCAACAAGGACATTACTGCAGAAATGGATACATAGACCAGATCCACATTGGAGGAATGTGTTTGTACATGTGCATGAGTGTACATGAGAATGTATAGGCCCATGAGTGTTTGTCTTAGATACTCATCAAACACACACACGCCTTATCCCTTAGGGTGCAAGTCAAGCAGCTTGTTATGGACTTATTTGGACTATGCGTGCGTAAGAGCATCAAATTTATAGCTTAAAATTAATAAATACCTCTAATAACTGTCTCAGTCAAGCGGGTCCCAAAGACTACCGTGAGGAAATTTACTCTCTAGTGGAGGATGGATGGTGTGTCACAGGGAGTTTTTGGAGGATGACGCTGTAGGAGGCCATTCCTCTCTGCTGGATTCACTGTCGGCGCATCCAGCACAGTAAATATTAATTAATGTGAAAACCCCGCCACAGGTCACATATGCGCATGCAGACACACTGGAAATCAGCCGCTCAATCTCTTTCACCACAGCTCTGCTTGCACGCCGAACATGGCACGGTGTTAACAGACCGAGGGTGGCCCTGGGAGGTCCCATGCAGACAGGTGGTTGACATCAGCAGGAGAGGGAAGACAGGCAGCCAGGGGAGGGAGATATGGTCTGCGGCAGAGAGACATAAGCAGAAAGGGAGAGAAAGAGAGAGAGGGTGATGTGGAGACCACACAGAATACAAAATGACCGGGTCAAGTCTTTGGCGAGAGGGGTGAGTCTGTAATCACACAAACAATGGGAGTGATGATAGCATCACATTTTTACACCCTTTAGAGGGTACAATGTATTCCTGACAAGAGTATCTATAACAGCACAACTAAGTGGATTGTGCTGGTTTAGAACGCTTACATAGAGAACTCAACTGGATATTCAAAGTGGTCACAGTGAACTTACCCCTTTTCTAAGTCTGAATTTTATAGCCATCTAATAAAAACATGACAAGCCACTATTATAAGAGGTGGTCAGCTAATGTAAGCTCACTGGTTATTAGCATAATACGTCTCAAGAAAGGTTTTGACCATAACCTGTTTGTCTTTGACGCAACATATACCCAGTTTCTATCTTTTGGCCCACACCCATTCTAATGCGTTGTCACTGAACATTTGGGCATCTAGCGAGCGTATCTGCCTATTTACACCCATGTTTTACTCATGTGAATTTACCTGGTTGACTCACTTGCACTCGTCCTCTGTCTTGTTTGCAGCAGCATGCAGTCAAACGTCACATGCAAATCTACATGCTCCCTTTCGTGAGAAACACATTCAGAAGACAGATATCAGCGATGATGAATCAGATCAAACTCCAGATGATGAACTTGGGTGACTCATTCTATCATTAGTCAGTGATCTGTAAAGGAATTTGACTGAGACTTATATGCTCTAATTAGCTATGAGTCACATACATGTCAGTTGTCATGTTAAGTGGTATTGACATGAGTGAACTTCTGCTTGGACTTCGTAATTGCACAAATCTCTTATTGCATGAATTGCAAAAACTTCTGAGGAAGTCATTGGGAGAGTAGACAGTTAAACTCTGTAATTCTGTATTGAGTGAATTTCTGTCGCCTTCTGACTTCTCTGCCTCCATTCCATCGTTCTGCTTTCTATCACATGCTCCATTATTTGTTAAATTACCCAGACATCTCACTGCTTATCTTGTAGCTCAACCTCTGTAACTTGTTTCCTGTCCCCATCCCTTGAAGTCTCTGATTTATTCCTCTATTTTCATTGTCTACATCTTTTCTCCGTGGTCAGACAGGCATTCTTGCCTCTGGTCTTCCTCTTCTCACCCCTCTTCTGTGGGATCTGAGATTTTCACCAGGAACGGGGAGTTTTTACCACAACCATGCCAAAAGATTAACCACTTGTCATGAGAACATTGTTGAATTTCAAGGTCAGAAAACTCGGAGTCTGGAAAGCATGTTAATCATTGTGTTCCCCCTGCTTTCAAGGCCTGGAGGACTGGCCTCCCACGTATGCTTGTCCAGCACAGGAAGAGGGTGGGCTGGAAGGTGATTGGCCCGGTTGTGTGGAGGGGAGAAAAGGTAGAAGACTTCTCAGTGTTCGGACTGTTGTTTAGCCCCACTGCTAAAGGAGCTGAGAGTTTATTACAAGGACATATAGTCAGAATAACAGTGTCTTGTTTGTTTAATACAGAAGCGGTTAGATAAATAGTGAGGCAAGCAATGCAATGCAGAAAATGCAGCACAAGAAGTCTGTTTAATCCGCCATTTTAATAACAGTAGCTCTCAGCTTGCCATATAAATCCAAACTACTTTAGGTTAATTGGATTTGCTTTGCTCAAAAATGGGCACACTCATGTTGCTATAGTGCCTTAATGAGACATACATAAAGCACACAACATACATGGTGCACAAAGGGCTGCATTGTTTAAGTTCACAGTTTTTAGTCATTCCTTTCTTCAAAATGCAATTATTGCTGAGTTTCACCCTCAGCCACAGTACTCAGGTTTGGATTGTGTTTACAAACACCACAAGGATTCAATCTTCTGATTATGATGAATCATTGTCATACTTATTTTAGGGGCGTGTCTGACAACATTAAAAGGAATGAGGTTACACTGTAGTGACGTCTTTGCTTTATTCCAAAGGTCTCCTTAAAAATAAAAAAAATAACTCCGGAATAACGAACCGCTAATAAAGGGATACTGAACGATCCAGTAAAGCCAGTTGTCTCATACTTTATGCAGGATTGTTCTTAGAACTGTATCTCATTATCGACATCAAAGAGAAAGGCCTTCAAGAGACTGTGGTGAGCAATCACATTTGCATGTTATTGTCCGCACTTTTTACACATTTTTTCCCAAACATGGGATACATTTAATTAGTTACATTCACCTAAATTGAACTGCTCTTGTACTCTTTTCCCTTTTTCCCTGCTTCGATATTTACTTTTCTTGGACGGCTTGCGTTAGTGAAGAAATGAAATTGGAGCCATATGCTGACACAAGTCCAACAGTTCTAATTATCTCAGTTCCAAGACAAATTCCTTCCACTGAGAAGTGAAATCCTATTGTCTGTGTTTTTGGCATTTCTTTTGAGAAATCACTATGCAGCTCCTGAGGCAGTAGCGAATTATTTCAGGCCTACAACACAAAGAAAAAATAATAATAATAATAATAATAAAAGAGTAAACAGTTTGGTCAAGAGGGACAAGTTGGAAAATGATCCAGAAATGATTGTGGTCGGAAAGGAGTGGTGTAATTTTCCCAGAACACAATGAAATGACAGCAGATCCGCCTCTGCAACTGCACAAATGGGTTTGCACAGGAATCCCCATGTGTCCTCAAAGTGACCTCTGACCTTTTGCTATAAGAGAAAAGATGAACATCAGGTCAGATTGCAGGAGAAGGAAGGAGGGGATCTCGAAGACATGACAGGGCAGGCTGACAAACGGAGAGAAAGCAAAGTGGAGAAAGTCAGGGAGCAGCGATCATTGCCAAGTCTGCTCCTTTTGATGTCCACACCTTGGCTCCCAACTTCCCTGATATTCTCAAGATACCCTGAAATGACACACAAATGTTTATTTTACTTCTGCTCATGAAAGGAAACACCTGTGTTAAAAGGTACTACGTATATATTGAATCCTGCAGGCGCCCACGGTGCATAAGAATGTACACATGCTAATCGCAACAAGAAACAAGAAAATGAGCATCAAATGCAGTAACCTTTGCATCGCCCCCTCACAGCATGGCACCTTTCTCAGTTATGGTTTTATTACCGGTAAATTTGTGGAAAGCATTTACTCATAAAAACCTGGAGCCTCAGATAAATGTTGGAGATTTTGTTGGCAGCTGAGCTGGGAAACATTCGGTGATGATGTGAAGTACCTATAAGGATCAACTAAGTTGACGGCCATTCTTGTTTACACAGAAATATCAAAAATCATTGAAGTAATTTAACTGTGTGTTACCCAGATCTTTTTTTATTGTTTTGTTGTGTCCAGCAAACCCACCAACTGCAAGGCAATTTCAAGGACTGTATATATGTTTTTTCTTTCTTTTTTAACCGGTTTGTCATTTCTTAAATGTTCTGTTGTTCTAAAAGTCTCATATCATTTGTCATTGCACCAAGGAGTCAGGAGCTTTAGCGGCTTGTGTGTTTCTTACTTTTTGCTCTCTACCTTCGTACAGCAGAGTTTACTGTTTGAAGTATCCGATGCACAGATTGCCCACATTTCTTTTACCCACGAGGATGAAGGGAATGAATGAGTCAGGCAACAATTATTATGTCTGTTTGGAACAACTGTCCTTTTTTCTGACAGCCTGGAATTACATTAAGGGCAGATGTTGACACAGAGGTGCAGATCAGAGGCGCTGTTATTAACAGTATGTACCTTAAGGAGTACCTGCAATGTCATTATTACCATCTTGGGCATTCACTTACCCCCTGTCGTTTCAGACGGCTATTGAACTGATTAGATTTTTTTTTTTTTTTTTAAAGTAAGAAAAAAAAACATGTTTCAAATGATTTTTTTAAATGATTTTTTATTTAATTTACTTTATTTAAAATTATATTTTAATATGCAGTTAAGCAGAATGAAAACTCAGCACTAAAATTTTAAATTAAAATTTTTCACGTGAAATGCTTTTGAATGGTTATATAATAGAGTATAAACCTTTGCTGCGTTTGTAAGAATAGCCAGTTCACCAGCAGCCTCTTAGGAACATGTGGAGAATGTAACTTCACTGTGTTTCTAATAGGCACACATGACATCATTTTGCGTGACAAAATCTTGATTCATGGCGGCATCTTGGCTGCTGCATTAGTTTAACATGCCGGCCTGTCCAAACTGTTACAAACAGATTGTCTTTCTGCCGAAGATAATCCTCGGTTGCATTTGTGAAGTGGGGGATATTAGAGAACCAGGGGTGGTGCAATTAGAGAATATGGCCCTGCAAAGTGAAAAGGCATCAGGTTACTTCTGTTCTCCTGAATTATTTTGTCCTCCGAGACAGATTCTTTTATGTTCTGATTAACAAGATACAATTGCTTCCGAGGAAAAATTTGGACGCGTGTAAGAGTGAAATGGGTGCAAAGTGACCTGGCAGTCATCCCTCTCGATAATTATTTCCCGTGGATGACAGCGGGAGGAACTGCACTACACTGAATTGATGAGAGACACAGAATAAATGTTTACCTTTCTCCGTTTCTCTCCATCTCTCTCCCTCCATAATTCTGCTGCTGCCAGACCCCCTTTTTCTCACCCGTTCATAATGTGGTGCTGCTGTTGTCATCGCACTTAAAGCGAACTGTGTGTTTGCTTGAGAGAGCTGTTGAAAAGACGGTACTGCACATCTTTTAACAGGGACTTGTATTTAATGACTAATGTATCGCACAGATAGGAAGAAACAGCAGGCTCGTGTTTTGGCCCACCTGCCATGTTGTCACTACACCGCAGTCAACACGCTTTAACCACATGCACATTTAACAGCAGAGCCTGATCATCCTTTGAATTAAACCGTGTTACTGGCTGGCAATACATATTCAGTGCCAGTAAATGTGTGGCTGGACTCCATAGCCTCGAGCTGAATAATTAGTCTCTGTCTCAAGTGTTTTACCCTCATGCCGCAAAATGATTGCTTTTCCAGGTCGCAGTTCAGCTGCATGACTTAAGTCTCTTTTCCACACACTTCCATCAAATACGTGTGATCCTGTCTAACCAGGCAGTTGCCCTGTGGGACCAAATGATGCTCGTGCCATTTGAAATTGAATGGACAGCCCTAACGGAAACAGTCTGTTCGGAAGGGAACCTCCTTAGAGCTTGGGACGTTGCAGTGAGCCACGTGAGGCTTTTTTCATAAACATCCCTCTCAGTGCAAAATGTAAGAGGCATGTAACGGAAAATGATATCAAGCGGCTGTTTTCTTTATAGCAGTTTGTATTAATACAGTATGTTGAGTTAAATGTGAACCATACTGTCCCTGGTTTTGGAATACCTTTGCCATTATTATTGTCATGCATTATTGTTTCCTACTAGCTCTCTTATTCGCTTATTATTATTTTGTGTACTCTAATTTTTCTGGCTCTGAACTAAAGAGGAAAAGCAGCGCGTTGTCCCCTGCACATCAAAGAGTAGGGAGCCTAAGACTTCCCGTTTCATCAGTACCATATGGATGGCCTGACAGTTTGATAAAGGATGTATGTTCATATGGAAAACTTATTGGATTGCTTCGTCTAACATTTTCTTATCCTGGACAAGTCTGTGCAGATGTGGATGATATATACGACTTTCCACTGCATCTGGTACACAATCTCTGTAGGAGACATTAACACAAACTGAACAACAAGCAATGGGATCACATCCAAAGCCTGAGTCCAGGAAATCTGTTGTGGCATCTCATATGTTTGTTCTGCAATGTTTGTGTGTGTGTGTGTTTGGTATTTTGCGTCATCTATTTGTGTGTGCAGGCAAACAGATTCTGATCCATTGCCAAACTAATCGTATAAGTCAGAGGTGCTCTCTAAACCATTCAGACCCCAATGCTCCTCCGCTGCAATGTTTACGCTGGCTCCACTGGCATTACACACAAGCCACATATTTTTAACATTAGAATCCTCCCAGCGCACCCTGGGCCATGTAACTAGTGTGCTGCCCGTCAGCCGGGATCAATCAAATTACTGCCTGTTTGGACCAAATACACGTGTGTGCGGGTGGGTGGGTGGATGGGTGTGTATATATTATCGCATATACTGATTCCAACTGATATCCTCTCCAAACCCTCCATCTACAAGATAATGTGAGCATTTTGCAGATGTAATCCTCAAATTGCAAGTAAAAACCACAATACTGCAATGTTAAAATATGTCACAAGTTGGTCCTGCTTTCAAACTTAACTATAATCAACAATTCAAAGATCATTCTATTATTTCATTATTATGACTCATGAATTTTTGTTCGCAGCATTTAATATTGTGGCTGTCTGGGGTGAATCGTCTTTATGCATTTGACTTATGCGTTATTTGACTAAAGTAAAAAAAAAAAAAAAAAACAACAACAAAAAAAAAAACATTTAGTCAGATAATGTTGGACTAAATACTTGAGTTTAGTAGTTATTCTCTGCTGTGTAGACATGTTTATATAATATGGTCCGAAAAGCAGAAATCTCAAAAAGTTCATCTTTTGTCCAAGTGACATTTTTATTTCCCAGCTACTTGAACTTTGAAGTCTTGTCCTTGCAGGAAATGCAAGCAACACTGACCTCTTCTGGTGTTTTGGCTACACTAGCAAGATTTCAATGCAATTTCATGCATTTATCTTGAAGACCTATTTGCCACAAAAGATGTAAGCACAAGACACTACTTAGTGCGTAAATTTTGCCAAAAAATTTCGGAGCACTTCAATGCTGCGCCTCTCACAATAAGGCAGTAAAATAAAAAGTGCTCAGCTCAAAATTTACAACGCCACTAAATTCTCCAACACATACCAGCTCGATGTGTTTTTCACAAAACTGAAGATAAGTCAAACTACTGACACATCAGTTTCAACTTACCTCAGTGATCCTCTGAGTGTTTGTGTGGGAGTGGGTGCATGTTTTCGTACACACTGGAGCATCTGAGTATGCAAACTCCTAAAAAAAAAAAATGTACATGCATTCCTACATATATGGCATGTGTTTCTAAAAAAGACACTGTTGTTTGTGCACACACGCTCATATCCCCACTTTCGTGATTGCACGTTGGTGCCTAATGTTCAATGTATATGTATGATCTAAAGAGGTGTGAAGTGCTTCACATTCCAATGTATGGCATGTCTAAGCTCTAAGATTTAAACACAGTGTGTGTGCGTGTGCGTGTGTGTGTGTGTGTGTGTGTGTACTTGGCATGAGTTAAGGTCAGATAATGATAAACCGTGTACGTCTGTGAGAGCTGCGGTGTTGAGGCTTGCAGTGTTCTTAAAATCATCTACTCGGCTAAATGTGTTTACGTTGCTTTCTTTGTCCTATTTTGCCGCTTGCTGAAACTGTGCAGAATGATGAGAAAAAATAGAAATATAAAATGTGCCGGCTGATTTGCTTCTTTGTATTCTTGTGTCATTTTTAACGCAAAGAGGGAGATTGAGCCGCAGTCTTGTCTTTGACCAGAAATAAGGTTAATTTATATAAAATCGTATTAATCTAATATGATTATTGTTTGTTTTATGGGGGGGTCATATTTTTGTTGTTTTCTTCAATGTGACATGACTGTGTCACAGAACTAACCAGACCACAAAAGAATGTCCTGTCCATGAGTAATTCTTACAACATATTCATTCAATTACAAGGACATTCAAAACAGGGATTGGATTTAGCAAAATAAATTTGTACATTCTAAACTATATACGTAAGTATAGTTACGTTATAGTTATATTTATGAGTCCACATGTTTAAGCTTTCTGTCTGCATGTGTGTTTTACAGAGCGGTGGTTCAGGGGGTCCAGATGGCAGGCATAAGGGGCCTGGCCTGCACTGGAGTCTGGGTCTAGAGTCCACAGAGGCTCTCACTTCAACAGGACACATTCCACAGGTACTGTGACAAATTAAAGGAAATTCATTCCAGCGGCGGCTGTCCCTGTGATGGCCAAAATGGACTACACATTTGCACTTAACTGCTTAAATACTGTAGATCTGTAAATCACCACTGATTGTGCATAAATTACAGCTTCCCCCTTGATAATGCATGTATGTTCTGCACCTAGTTATTACTTTGATTACGTGAACCTATGAGTATCTTTCAAATAAATAATTTCACTACTAAACAATACAAGGATATGTTGTTTGAGGGAGCTCAATGAATCGGAACAGTGAAAATGATTCTGCTCCTATATTAGTTAAATCAACAGTCGTGGGAGGTCAAGGGAGCTTTTTGTTTTAATATAATCAGACCTTGCTCGTTCAGATGTAAATGACTGTAAAAAAAAAAAAATTAATAATAATAAATTGCTAGAGACTACTGCAAATCAACCAAAACAGCAATCACTGCCTTTTCAGAGCCACGAAATTCAGTATTTTTTGTAACCAAGAGTCAAAAAAATCTATGAAAAACATGAACATTTCAAGCACAAATCCTCACAATTCCAGATTGTAATTTTAGAAGCCTCTTGTTTTGTTTTTCTGCCTAAGTGGTTTATATTTATTTTTTTAAAAGTCTGTTGGCAGTTTCAACACTAATGTATTTGCTGTATGGATTTTCCTTAGATATATTACTCTGTGAACTTGTGTTCGACTCAGGACGTGTGCCCATGAGGTCGTCACCACTGGTCCTGCTCTTCCTGATCAGCGTCCAGGCTGTACTAAACATGGGAGGTGGATTGGCCTGGAGCACCGGGGCAGCCAATCACAGAGCAGGACAGCAGCAGACAGCAGCAGGGGACCACCTTTCTCACCACCACTCTTCACAGGAGCACCGCAGGACCAACCACCACAGGACCAAGAGGCCCCATCGGGCAGCTTCACACACCCATGACAGGAGCCCTGTCGCTGCACACTCTACATCTGTCTCCCCCCAAGACCCCTCCATTCCAGTGGTGGACCCCAAGCTCTTCTCCAAGAGACGTTATCGCTCCTCACCCCGTGTTGTGTTCAGCGAGGTGCCCCCAACGCACGATGCCCTGGAAGATGAGGGCTATGACATTGAAGGAGCGAGGGGTGCGAGGGTGAGGCGCCGAGTAGGATCGCACACCATGCACCGAGGGGAGTACTCAGTATGTGACAGCATAAGTACCTGGGTGGGCAATTTGACACGAGCCATGGACATAGGTGGGGATGAGGTGACAGTGCTGCCCAACGTTACAATCAACAACGTGGTGAAGAAACAGTTCTTCTATGAGACCACCTGCCGATCCCCCACACACAGAGGATCCGGAACTGCGAACGGGGGGAAGTCGGGGGGACGGGGTGGCAAACAGGGCTCCAAACCAGGCAACTCAGGCTGTCTCGGCATCGACAGTCGCCACTGGAACTCCTACTGCACCAACACACACATATTTGTAAGTGCCCTGACCATCTCCAAGGAACGGACAGCCTGGCGTTTCATCCGCATCAACGCCGCGTGCGTGTGTGTTCTCAGCCGGAAGTCTTGGGCGGGACGACTGGGACAATGACTGGGGAGGACAGCTCCTGACCACTGAACTCTGAACCAAGCACACACAATTCTACCAAACAGCCACTGCAGCTTAATTGCCAATACTGTAATCCTCTTCCCCACCTCCAAACATGACACCTACACTGACCATAGCATTCAGTCAGCACAAACACACGAAGACATACCAACAGCTTCATCTGTCCGACCCCAAGCCCCCGACCCTACCTCAGTCCGAAAGATCCTGGTTGTTTTAAGTTATAAGGACTGCATGTCATATTTATGGTTTATACAGTCGAATATGAAAATGTATTCAGTATGTGTATATACAAATTGAACTAATGCTTTTAATGTTGTTGTCATTGTTGTGTTGTTGATGTTATTATTTATTAAACACCTCAGTACTTGCCTGGTTTCTCATGTGCTGTTCACATCACGTTTTAGCTTTGAAGATGTTCTAATTAATATTTTTTCATATTGATAATGAAGGAAATGTCCGTGCAAAATACAAAAGAGGCCGCTCATACTCAGCTCAGTAGTACTTTTTGACTCTAGATCACCTTTTTATTTATTGATTTTTCAGCTGTAGCTTGGTTCAGTCTCCACGCTCTCATCAGGTTTGCTTTCAAACGCAGCAATCAGCTGGGATTGTACCATTCCCAAGAGACCAAAACGTGTAATCAAATAATGCAGTGTGCTCAAAACACATAACAGCCCCACTGTGAGTCCCAAGACAAACCCAACAGTGTCATGATTAGGTTTTGAAACATAAGGAAAAAATTTTATTATGCATTATTAGATGTTGCTTTGATTATCTTGTGTACTTTCCCTAAAATGTCACCTACATATATTTCCAATCCTTTAAAAATCATACTACAGAAACAGTCTGAAAAGTCTTAATTCGACACATGTGCTCACAGGGAGCTTAAAGGTGACACATTTCATAAGACGCTGAAATGTGTGCACCAGTACTCTTAACACACCCAGTGTGCCCCTCATCTTCCTCTCTAGAAACTAGTGCATCTAAAAAAAAAAGTAGAATATTAAAAAAAATGATATTATATTATATAATAT
>KV751391.1:886827-906101 GCA_001698575.1 Mola mola
TGTACTGATTTAATTAGAAAAAAAATAATATTAAAAAGACGATGAAGAAAATGGCCAATATTCACTCTGAGAGAGTAGGAATACAGGCAGTATCGGAGTCTTACAAAAAGAAAGAGTATAAGCGGATCCTGCGCTGTTTTCAATGGGTGCGCGCACGCGTGCGCGTGTACGTGTGACGGAGAGAGAGAGAGAGAGAGAGAGAGAGAGAGAGAGAGAAAGAGAGAGAGAGAGAGAGCGAGGGAGAGAGAGAGAGCGAACGCAAGAGAGAGAGCGAGGGAGAGAGAGAGAGAGCGAAAGCGAGAGAGAGAGAGCGAGAAAGAGAGCAAGAGACACGGTGATGTGTTGTAACCGGCTGCACCGCTGCCGTCGGAGTGTGCAGATCCAGGACGACCGTCCGAGCGTTTTTGCGGGGATCAAGGAACAAACACGCACACACCAGCCGAAATGGGGAAGGTGGAAGGAGGCATGAGATGCGTGAAATACCTTCTGTTTGTCTTCAATTTCATATTCTGGGTAAGTGATGTTTGGTGATGCGCTGCTGAGATGTTGAATGAACGCGGAGCAAGTGCAGCAGTGCAGACTGCTCAGTCAACACCCACGTGTTTTATTTAGTACCGATGCTCAGGTTGTTTTCATGTTTGTTGGTTGGTTCGTTTGTTTGTGGCCCTCGTCCTCCTGACGGGCTCCTCCCTGCTTTAATTCGCCTACATGTCCGTCACGGGTTCGCGCGGCGCGGAAAGGGTGACCGCCGGAGGTTTGTAGTTTTGGCTCACCGGGCTCAAATCAGATTTTCCAGAGGAAAAACCCGCCCCACTTTTCCCGGGGAAGCGTGTTTTTGAAAGGAAGACTGAATGAAAAGACAGAGGTAGGCGGATTGGGAGACTACATGGAAAACAAAGTCGGTGTTTGGCTCATGCGCAGCGCAGCTTCATTAACAAAAGGCGATGAGCTGATTGATGAAGATCCCCGCGACAGCCTCCTCTGCTGGCTTCTTTTAAAGCAACACTAAGCCTCACAGAAGGAGAGACAAGAGGGGCACTTTACTCCACACTGTCAGGTGGATGTGAAAGGTGTGTGTGCGTGTGTGTGTGTGTGTGTGTGTGTTTGTCCTACAAACATGCTTTGTACCTGTCATCATAAATCCCAAAAGTCCTGGTGAAGTCGGCCCATAGTTGTGCTTTAAAGGGAACTGGTCCACAAGAAGGTGGTGGATAATCATGTGTGTGCATTTTAAATTCCCTTTGGTTGTGCAGAATGTTTGAGATAATCTTTCCTTTTCTACATCTTTGTGTCTCCTTCCTCTGTTCCAGTGAAGTAGAAGAGTTTGTGAATCACCTCTAGCTGTACGATAAAGTAGTTATTATTTATGAAGCATGTGTGTGTGTGTGTGTGTGTGTGTGTGTGTGTGTGCGCGCGCGCGCCACCACTCTTGGGGAACCTTCCTTTGTGTGTGTGTGAAAGAGATTACCCAACAAGCATCTGTGGAGTGGATCAGGCGCTGAATGCAGCGTGAATGAATCCATTGTGACAACGGGACAATAGCATAACTTCAGTCTGCTGCTCCTGCCTGACCAAGCAGCCGATCTTGCCGGAGCCCTAAACCCGGTTGCCCCACCATCCCCACCATTCAGCTGCTCTCTCTCCACCACCACCCCCACACCCTTGACATGCAGGATGGGTGGGGCTGTTGCTGAAATCTCCTTCATGAGTGCATCTGAGTGTCGTCCCAATCATGACGGGCAGCTGAATAAAGAGGATGGGTGATTGGCTGACAGAAGGACACACAGACAGAGTGTGATAGGAGAGAAGAGGGTCACTGGGAGATTGAGAGGGATATTCGTGAGCGTGCATGCACACGCTTACATGGAAAAAAAGAGGGACAGTTGGCATAAACTTGACCCAGATAAAGAAACAAAATAGATCAGTATGGGATCAAAGTGCATTCTAAATGTGGGCAGTCCTACAAAGCCAGAGAGGCGTCAATTTTCGGTGCTCCCTGCATGTGTGTTGCACATGAACATCGATCTGCAGCCGCCCACCCCCCGCCCTCGGTTAATGGCGGAGTGAGAGATCATGAGAAGAGTGTGTTTGTAATGAAAGCAGATGGAGGAGGGGCAGATGTTCCCCCCTCTCCGTGCACGGTTGAGCAGAGGCAGGCTCGCCTGTTTGACAGAGTGTGACATCCATTCAATGGCCCTGTGTTTATAAAACTGTCTGTAGTTAGATTCCTGCAGGGATCTGTTTAAGTTACACTGATGGACGCAAATACATCAGCTTGCAACAGAACACCAATACCTTGTTGGCTTTTGTTTGCGTGCCACAGTTCACCGAGTGCCCTATTTAGTCAAAAATGAAGCCTGTCGGGCAAACATTGCTTCCCTGTAATGTGGAGCACAAAGCGCCTTTGCTACATATATTCCTCCTGTGTTCTGCCTCTTCATTATAAACAACTCATCTGAGACATTAGGTTCAGATTCCTCTCACTTAATGAAAAGTAAATAGTATAGCAATTATCCGTCCAATAGAAAACAGTCACTTTTTCTTTATTCTTTGCCTTTTTCTCTATAAGTCAGTAACCACACAGCTCCTCTTCTTTTTAAACATGATAGCATGAAATACGACAGCATTCATCATCCCGCATCGTGTTCTTTAAAATACTGTAAATGAAACAGAATATTTCACTCAGTAACAAAATTTTAACAAGTTACTAAAACATTTAACGTTTTAGAGACATAATCAAAAGGGAAAAACGAAACATTTGCAAACGACTTGCGATTTTTTTCTTTGATAATTTGTATAAATTATGACCCAACAACCATCTTGGGAATGTGAAGGTTTCCATTTGAAAACTGCGACCTCAGCCTTTGAATGTGCTTTGTGACTTGGCTAGAAACGCATGGTCGCTGAGACTAAGTTACTTACCAAACTGTCTCGAATGACGCCTCTCAGACACTTTACGTAATATGATTTTGATGGATAGCTTTTCTGAAGTGTATTACAGGCATCATGGTCTCTATGGAATTCTGAACTGCCCTGCAAACAACACAGGGTGGATTTATGTCTTGGACTTAAGCGTCCATAATTGTTTGATGATCATTTTAACTGATGTAGGAAGCAAAAGGCTGAGATTTAACAATTTATTAAGCTTTAATCTTTTTTATTTTGCTGTAAAAAAAACCAAAACATTTCACTCTTGTATAAGAAACTGTATACAGTTTGTGCAGTTTAGAGTTTGGTCTCCCCAGAGCAATTATTTAAAGGCCAGGAAGTCAATTGCAGGAAGTTTTATATTATACCGTTTAAAATCAATACATACACTAAATGTCTCTCCAATATTCAGTGCCTACAAACAAAATTGGATGTGCTGTGTGCCGCCACGCCCCTCCACCCTCACCCTGTGGCTGAGTACAATGGGATTTACTGCACCCATTATCTCACTCCTATTTACACTTTCCCTCTGCCCATCATTTTTAACGTAAGCCTGCATCTATTTTTCCAAATATATCCCAGACAGAAGACTATTATTGTACTTAAATCTCTAATTAGTGCATGAATCACTCAGTAGCCCACATTTGTTTGTCTTTCATACTTTTGTTCTAATTTACAGCATGTTTTTTTTCTTCTTAAAATAATGTCTAACCTAGAGGGTGGATAATTCCACAGACTTTTCTGACCAAGACCACAGCCTTCTGTGCTCAGCCCCAGCTTTCATGGAAATTCCCCTCACAAAAACACTATTTAACTGCGTGGTTAAAAAGTCAGTAAGGCCTTCCACTGTAAAAAAGACCTCAATAAGGTATGACTGAGAGGTTTCCATCCCAGTCTAGGAATATCCAGACACACAAGCTGTCCCTCAGTCTTGTCTGACTCTGAGGGGCTTCACAGGACCTCTGGTTTCCGTTTTAGCTCAAGATGCTAGTCCAGTCTTAGAAAAGAGGGATCACGGTCCTCTAACGACTCTCTCTCGTTCTCTCTCCTTTCCCTTTTTCATTTTCTCTTTCACTGTGTCCGTTTGGTTCCCTCCTATTTTGTGTCAAAAGCGTATAGTCACTGGGAGACAGTGGGTGTTTGTCCTTTGGGTGATGTTTGGAGGGAGCGGGCGGGGACGAGGTGGGGTAGAGGAGGGGGATACATGGGATAAGTCTTAAGCAGGGGACGCAGGCGGGGGGCAATTTGGGAGGGCTGTGTCTGGTGTCAGATGAGGTAATGATGGCAGATAAACTGGTCGGGGCGGTAAAGCAGGGAGTGCAGGGAGGTGTGTAAGCATGGGACAATGGGACCTTCAGGAGATCAGGCGCATGAGCTGAGAACCTGCTTTGCACATTACCCACTGATTTTTGTTTTCTCAAATAAGACCTTTCAGTCTGGTCTCTGTTTCCTGATTTAAATGCAGTCATACGAGTTTTGGCTCCTTCCAGCTGCGACACAAACACCTGCTCCTCCAGGCAACGTTAACTCAATTGCCTGGGGTGATACCAGCCGTAAGCAGCTGCCCACGGTTCGGCGTGCAGCAGTCCTCAACTTCACACTTCCATCAACGCCATCGTACCAGCGGTCGACAAACACCACTGTTCAATAAATCCACAGCCTTCTTTCCACAGTAATCCGGCCTGGCGCAGTAAGTCGACACATCTAGAGCCGCTTCACTTCACTGTGCTTTATCACTACGGACATTCTAATCCTGGAACCCCCAGAGCTCAGCTGTCTCATACATCACCAACAAGACACTAAATCCACAGTTCAGGAAAAAGCTGATTCCATAGCGCCTGTCCTATTCCGATGCCTTACACTTCAGCTCTTGGCTTTTCCTCAGAAAAATACCATCAGCTAGAAAGTGTGGTGAATTGGGGGTACACAGAGACAAGCAGACAAGGTACAGATTTGGTGAACAAATGATGACCTGTGAGAAGTTAGTATATTGACAAAAGGGTTTGTTGCCTAAAAACATTCAATAACTGTACTCTGGGTCACTTAAGAGCAGCCACACAAACAGCGGTCTACCAAGATTCTCAGATCTAGGACAGAGACATCATGTGACAAGCATTACAAATTCCTCTCCATTTAGGCAAATCAAATTTTATTTCTCCACGCACACACTTACATAGACAGTTTGTTGTTTTCAAGCATGGCTCAGATGGTTTTTAGACTGGATTATCCTCAGGGGGGGCATGGGTTTAGTGATCATTTAAAACCTCTCAGTATTGATCTGTCGGTTTAGAGGCCACAACAGTCTGCCCTTGAGAGCATCTCAGATCTTAGGAGGGAAAAATGTGTTTACGTCAAGGTCCCCTTACCACTTAGAGAATAAATGGGCTTTGCTCAAGGAAAATATGAGCCACGAAAATAAGTCACCACATTTCTTAACAAACAGGAGAGCTCCGGGTATCCAACTCTCCTCTCCCCTCCGGGGTTAGGAGGGGGGTTCAATGTCTCAAGCTCAAGTGCAAGCTCAAGGTGCCACAATGTGCCCACGCCATTTTCTTCTGTTGAGAAACCAGGAAACACTAAGAGCTGTTGCAAACTCATGCAAGAAACATTTTGCTGGAATCTCTTGGTTTAGAACTTTTACAGACAGGTAATATAGACAGACCCTCGGGGTTTTAGCCACACTCACCAGCGAAATAAGTTTAAAGGGTGGAAGGACAGAGTGGAAAGTCCACAGCACCGTTCGCTGTATTGATGTGGAAAATCACGTTGAGGCAAAGCGAAGGAACAAATCCTCCGAAAGCCTGACAAACATTTCCCCTTCCACTGCTGTGCATTAGATGAAAAGAGCATTGTGTCCGTAATTGAATGCTGAAACCAACCTACAGCAGTGACGTCAGGATAAGAACAAGAGGTGAAACCAGCATTTCCAAGTGCTCAGCAGAACATCACTTTATAGTTGCTGACTGTATTTTGTCTGCAGATATGTGGATATTAATGATTATTACATCTTCAATCAGGACTAGGAAGGGGACACTAGTCAGGGATTACTGTTAGGGTTCGTTTACAGTAAAGCGTCTCAACAGCACTCCGACTGTAACCCACTTGCCTACAAAGCTTCTGCACACATATTTTCTGAAATGAATATGGGGTTTATTAAAAGTTTTTTCTTCTGTCCTGCAGTTGATGGGATCCTTTGTTCTGGCAGTGGGACTGTGGCTGCGTTTTGACCCAGAAACCGTGTCTCTGCTGAATGGTGATAGAGCTCCAGACACATTCTTCATTGGTGAGTCCCCACAGTACACCTCAGGTAATCGCCATAGAGAGCCAAGGTGCGCAACACATCGCTATTGTAAACTTAATCATGGGCTGTGGATGTGTATGCAGGTGTTTCACAGTTCAATGGGGGGCATGTATGGATAAATGACAGCATTTCATTTGATCTTTCATGGTCACTGGGGGATGTCGGTGTCTGTGGACACCAGAGACAAGTGCGAATAACAGGAAATGACTGCTGTGCAACGTAAATGGATGAGGACAACCTCAGGGCTGCTAACCACATTTTCAGTCAGTCGCCCTGCTGGTGTGGTAAGAGAGATAAGGTGGGGGGGGGCTTTTAAATGGCACATGGACAATAACAATCATACTAAATAAGGGTTCCTTAACGGTTAAGGGTTAGCAAGTATTTGATGCAAATTAAGAAAATGACGTCGATGTGAAATGGGGAAGGAGATGAGAGAGAAGTGAGTTCAGTTTTGTCCCAAACTCACACTTTCTGCCCACAGTAATAAGTGATCCACGATAATGTCAGGTATTTTTTTCAGCTTCCAGACTAAACTACCCTCCACCTGATTGCTACTTTGTTTCCTTCCCTGTAGCCAGTTTACGGTTTTAGAAGATTGTTTAAACGTAGACAAGGGTTGCAGAAATGTACTTTCTTACAAAAAGCCTATGATATCATAAAAGTATGTCATTACCCTGTCTGTGTGTATGTGTGTGTGGTTTGAATTTAAGATATCCATGTGCCTCAACTGGGAATGGATGGTTTCTGTCAGGTCCTCTCCTACACATGGCTTTGACATTAACAGCATTGTCCCCACAGACACAGCTGAGAGCACATCACTGCATTTGCTATGCCTCGTCGTTCCAGTGGTGTCAAGGAAACTCAAAACACCCGTTATCTTTCTACTGGCAAATGATGTAGTGAAAAGCCGCTTCAGAAGTTCAACAACAACTTCAGTGGACAATCAGCATCTTTATCCTGGCACCATTACAAAGCCAATCACTAACCCAACTGGTCATTTAAACACTTTAAGTTTACATATTTGTAGAGCACCATATGGCATCTTAAACTGTCAACCAAACCCTGTCTTCACCACAAAACAAAGGATGCACCTAACTCAATGATCCATCCAGCCTTCTTGTTGACACAGCATGCTCCAGTGAGCTGTCTTCCTCTCTTGTTCCCACCTGAGCCCACATCACCTGGGGGCTGACTCTCCCCTCCTCACCCCGTCCTCTGCAGGGCTGTCGCCAAGCAACAGACGCCGCCTACTTGAGTACACTGGAGGAGTCAACCTGTTGAATTCCTCCCTGCAGACTTAACATTGATGTAGCTCTCCTAATGAGTGGGTTAATGTGAAATCAGAGAGGAAATGATGAAATCAGGCTCCTGCCAACAAGGCTATGCAGAAGAAGGCTCATATGAGGACAAACTTTAAAGGCATAATAATAGAGGATCCACTCACTAAAAGCATCTACAACACACCACTGAGATAGTACAATCTGTAATGTTTATGTCACCCTCTGGCAGTGGTGCTTTTTTACCTACACTTCTAGCTCTATGACACCCCCTGCTGGTAATTTCTTAAAAATTAAACCCACCAAGTGAATTAGCTGAGAGCAGCTAGAAGCTGCAGTCAAGAACCAAAGCACAACAGCAAAATGAATGAAGAATTTTATGATTTTAGGTCTAAAACAGTTTAGCTATTTTTGTGAATATAGTCCACCAAATTCAAATGTATTCTGACGATATTCTACCTCAAGGAGGTGTCATTTATCTTTGGTACAATTTGCATCATTGACTGATCCATTTCCTTGTTTCCTCCAGGCGTATACATCCTGATAGGTGCTGGAAGTCTGGTGATGTTGGTTGGTTTCTTTGGTTGCTGCGGAGCCGTTCGTGAATCCCAGTGCCTGCTGGGTTCAGTGAGTACCAATACATATAAATTCAAGAGCATAAAGGGCACGAGTGCTTTTGTCCCAAAAATTTCCCCCCAAAAATGACAATTGTTAGAAAATAAAATAAACAGAATTACGTTTCTCCTATTCAGACATACAGATAGTGAGTTGGGTTTTGGTTTTTTTCAGTTCTTTGCCTGTCTGCTGATCATATTTGGTGCTGAGGTGGCCGCAGGGGTGTTTGGATTCCTAAACAAAGACAAGGTAGATTTATTGTATTACAGCTTTAACATTGCACAAGACTCCAATAAATCCCAATGGCACAACATCATTTGCTTCCCCTCTATCACACAGATCATCCAAGACGTTCAGAACTTTTACACCACGACCTACAATGAGAGCAAAAACGGCACGCTGATTACGTCATATCAGAAAATAGTAAGCAAATAATTTAGGGTAAAATACTTCCCCTAATTCAGAAACATTGGATATAAAAAGCTACACGCTGATACCCATATGTTTTTTTCCACTCTCAGTTGAACTGCTGTGGAACCACATCGAGCCCCTGCCCTGATGCTGCACCAGAAACCAAAGTAACATTTGGCCTCAGCTCCAGACGCTTTGTTACCCAATCAATGAGCCATCATTGGTTACTACTTGATACCTTACTCCTTGTTTATTTGCTCTGCAGGACTGTGAAACAGGCATCAAAGACTTCTTTAACAGCAAACTCTACATCATCGGGTACGTGGGCATCGGCATCGCCGGAGTCATGGTAAGGCAGGACATAAAAACCTACAAATACACACTTTTTGGTGAGTGGGGTCCTATTTAGTGATTTCTATTTATCTCCTCTCAACAGGTCATCGGGATGATCTTCAGTATGGTGCTCTGTTGTGCCATTCGCAACAGCAGGGATGTCCTCTAAATGGATCCTTGACGTCTAACCCTCGTTCTCCTGTGGCCAGGCCCAAAGGATTGTATAGCCCTCAGATCAAATGTCTGTTCATTATCCATTCAGGGACCACCGTGAAAAATTACCTCGATTGAGATTCATAAAGTTCGTTTCCACTTGGTGCTCGACCCCGGCCCCCTTGCTCAATCTCTGAATACTTATTCATTTGTTTTCCATCAAAAGTGGAAACTGGACTCTTCCTAACATTAAGATAAGATTTATAGCATTCAGACACACAGTGGGAACAGTATAATATTTGATGCTGACTTGACAATCTGTCAGATTTTTTTGTTTTTTCATGGCCTTTTGAGCACGATTACAAATTTTAACCCACATACTGTCGCATTAGTGTCAGTGCTTTCTCACACAGCCTTGACACTGACCCCTTGGCTGTGGGAAACTTCAGCCAGAAAGTGTAGTGTGAAGTGAAAGAAGCTGAGCTTGCTTGTCTGCACACGCATATGAATACACACACATACACAGACAGACAAGCTAAGCAATGTTATGTTGATGATGATGAGAGCCTTTAAAGAAAAGTTTGTCTGGAATCTGGTTGGGAATCCTGATAGGTGGAAGCAGGGAATGACCACCCATCACGCAGCCCAGCACTTTTCTTCATACATTACAGTATAAACTGTAAAATCAACAGATGTTATTTTTTACAAAGAATAATTTACAGTTTTGAGTGTCACAAAACTAAGGGTTTTTTTTAATCAAACAGCAGTGAATAGAAAAGCTGCCTGGAGCCATTTTTGTATACTATAAAATACACATGATTTAGAATAAGTCATGCAGTTACTGGTGTGGCAATCTTTAAGATGCTTTGCAAAAAAATGCCCCATAGCTGAATCATAAACTGTGTTCTTTGTCACTAAGGAAAACTTCTCTGTTTTTAATGACCATGTGACATAAATACCCCTTCCTATAATTTCTGTGTAATGTATATGCATTCTTATGTAATAGTACCCACGAGTCTCTGTTGACTGCATGTCCAGAAATTTGGTTTGGCATGTTCACATGCTAAACATATCCCGGCTGGCCAGCTGTGAACGGACGCTGGGGCTGTAACATTATCTAATGACAGGTCTTTGATCTGTCACCACCTTTTCCCTCATTGCCTTAAATGTACACCACCCACAATGCAATCAGAACTGAGAATTGGTTCAACTTTACCAGATGTGAGGCTTGAAAAGACACACCCTACCTGGAACCATTTATGCAGGTTAAATCAGGCCACTGTTAATTCTGTAGGGTTTAACTCCCATGTGTCGGCACTCGGGTATGTAAATATGTGTGAGTTTTCCTCTAGCTGTACATTATTTGTAGGTGATGTGATACTATTTAACCTGCTGTGTGTAGACAGTGGATCGCAGTAGTTGTACAATGTTGTAGTCACTTTGCAATAGTCAAAGCATACCAACTCAAGTATAAACAGCTTCTTATCGTGCCTTTTCTTTTATAGCGAGCAACCAGCAAGCTGAACATGGCAGCAATGATACAAGCAGAAGGGTATATATATATATCTGTAGAGTTGGACCGCAATTAATTGTCACACACACATTGTTTTGTTCTGTTTTTAAAGCATTGCACTCAACCATATTGTCTCTGCCAGAGAGCTTAAGTTGTAAATGCAGCAGATTCTCCACCTACTATTTGGAAATCCTCGCGGTATTAACGTGTCCAGGTGATGGAGCTACATAGAACGTGACGCCACTTTTAACTATATTTACATTTCAGCGACGAGACAGCAAAACCTTGTGTACCACTTTTGGCTGTCAGGATGACAGTTGTGTTCAAAATAAAACAATGAAATAGAAAGTTTCAATCCACAAACCTGTTGCTGTGCTCCTCTGTTACATTTGCTGGCAAAAATCTGGAGATGTAAAGTACTGTGCGCGTAAAAAGACACTGTGTACACAGTCCAGCTTTTTGTAGTTGATTGTGTGTTAATTTATTTGAATATTGTTCCAGGCTTCTCAGGAAGATGGCTGTTTGAAGTTGAATAAAGCTTTTAAAGTTTTGCACGTTCCTGTGTGATTTTTGATTACAAGTTGGCTCTGATATTACAAGGTAATAGTAATTATGTGTTATGTTGGAGTCTTTTAATTCCAGCGGCCTTTTACTAAGTAGCAAGTTTATTAAGTGATCTGGGTGACTTTTCTTCTAACAGGAAAAAAAAAGTTGTTTTTTAATATTTTTGATATGCAGTTTATGATTCTCACAAGTAGTTTGCAGCTTTTTTCATTAAAAAACTCTCTTCAATCAATTCTTGTGGTATTAATGGCATACTCCACAAATAAATATACACTGTTAAAAGTTACTGTTTTGATTTTGAATATTGTAAGTGATGTGGTAACTTTTTAAGGATTCCAAGCTATTTCAAATTGTTATTTGAAACTGTAAGGCAGCCTGGACACTTAACAGTTAAGTTTTCACAGCGTACACGCAGTGTAACAACAAAATGTGCACGCTGACATTCGGATTTTAATACCATCACCACCCCTTTAACTGGCCTCGAATCAAAAATGAATCGCCCTCAGCGTGCATCTATCTCAGTGAAATACGAAGTAGATTTCCAAGTGTAAAAACTGTATGCATAAATTTAGATGAACCACGTCATCCCCACGAGAGCCAGTAGTGGCTGTTGTTAATAAATAAAAACACTGTGAGAAACAGTGTGCCAGATGGTGAGAATGTGTTATATTTAAACAGTGCATGGCTTTAAGGCGGGTTAAGAGTAAGTCTGACACATTTAAACTGGCAAACTTCTCACATTGTGAGGTGATTTCGTCTGCATCCTTTCCTAGTTGATTTTATTTGATATCCCCAGATATTAAGTAGGTTCCCAGGTTTAGTTGCCTGAGTTTTATCTTTCAGCGTTCGAGCATAAAAGACAGCTGCACATTTAGTGAGCGCAGATAGCTATGCATGCAACGCAGAAGAGGCTCCAAGACTATGCAGGGTAGGGTTTCCCCAACACTGCAGCATGAGCATTTTCATAGCCACAGACGTATCCATGCCACTGATTTATGTGTAGAGTGGAATAACAATCACTAAAGCTTGCATCAGAAAAGGTATTACAGTAGAGCAGCTATAGTTTACAAACACCACAATAAACACTGCATTAAAAAATATTTATTAAGCGTTTGAAAATCTGTATTTACATCCATCTCAAAATGAATTTAAAACTAAATCTTCTAAACTAATTCAAACACCTTGATGTTCAAATGTTTAAGCTTCTCTCAATTTTACTTATATTTATATAGTTTTTTAAAAGACAATTTGATTCTGATTTTCCAACAAATGTGATCTGCTCTAAAAATAATTACACTATATACACAGAGTGAGATACACATTCATGGCCCAGTTCAACTCTTTAAAAAAGGACTGAACCTTCAAGAAATGTTTCAGTATTCCACTTTTGTTATTACTTTGTGTAGGTACCCTGGCATAGCAAGCACTCTGTTTCAAAACCATGTTATAGCAAGCATAGACTGGTTACAGAGGTGGAATATAAAGCTTTGGGTTACAATGAAGGGTAACTAACATAGCATACATTAAGGGATGGGGCCATAAATCCATGGTGAAAGGGGCAAAGGTGCCACAGGAGAAATGCCAAGTCTGATCTGGATGAAATGCTGATGGTTGAATATGTACTTTCTTGTGATGAGCACAACCAAAGCCTATACAGAAAGGTATGTTTCTCTTACATTCTCTGAAAAAAGAGATAACTATGCTAAAGGCACCACTTGAAACCATTTTGAAATGAAATGTCATCTCTTCAGCCCCTTCAGCGTTTTAATGAAAGCCTCTGAAAATGAAGAAGGTATGCAGAGATGGAGAGCTGGGACCATGGTAATGCCTGGGACACAGCTGCAAGTGATTTAATGAGGCGACAGAAATAGTGGGAAAGGGCTATTTTATGTGGAGTAGATATTGTAGGGAGTATATTCCAGCAGAAACTCTCCAACACCTACAAAGTACACCACCTGGGCAATGCCAAAGAGTGGAGCAATGACCAGGGCACGGCAAGAGGCCCCCTTAAGGAACGCTCCAGGACCTTCCTTTGTCATGATCTTCCTACAATGGAAGAGAGAATGCAGGGTTAGTATACCATAAGTGCGGGGCGCGACGAGGGGAAAAGCAAGCTTGATGACTGTATGAGTAATTTACCTGACACAGTCTACGACTCCATTGTAGGTTTCTTCATTGGCTCCTTTTTTGAGTGACTGTAACCTCGTCTTTACCACTAGACAGGAAACGAAACAACTTCCATCAGTCATTCCACAGTCCCCATAATCCTAAACCTTGACCAGTCGTCAGCATAAGCTGAGTAACTCACCATCACAAGGGCTGACGACTACAGCAGCAACGCAGCCAGACAAGCAGCCAGACATGAAGGACCAATAGAAAGGCACCGATGGGTCTTTAGGTGAGCGCTGGCCGAGCTTGTGAAGATGTGCAAAAAGAGGGAAGTACACCACAGAGAAGGGGATGTCCCTGAAGAAGCAAAAAATACACCTTATTAAGGGACTGCCGTTGGCGGGAGAGTCGAGCCAAGTCGAGCATCATAATCGCATCTCACCTCATCAGTGTGGCTCCAAGCCCTCTGTACAGTCCTGTGACTCCGTTGGTCCTCAGCAGCTCTCTGGTGATCTGTGTGGCAGATACTCGCGTGACTTGAGGCGTAAGGCTGGTGTTGTAGGAACGAGTAAGAACAGCACTGGTTCCCCCCATCTTAAGTGTCGCTACCACACTGGGCACCACCCTTTGCTGAGCTGCTGGCAGGTACAGGGAGGGTCATTTCATTGGAGGGGAAAAAGCAGCATCCAATCGAGTTATTTGGTCATTTGGTAATTACCTAGCCTGCCAGCATCCTGCAGCTGGATCTTGAGCATCTCCATGGGTGTGGTGACAATCACCTGGCACATTCCTGCACAACAGCCTGCTAACATCTCCTTCAACACCGTCAACCCCCTGCTGACAACAAGAGATGCGTGGACAGAGTTAAAAGCCAAGTAAGGCACTGGAGTACAGTGTCCGGCTGTTTCAAAGCTACAGTAATACTCACCCATCTTTGCTCAGCTGGTGGCGGAAGAAGTCATTAGCAGCTAGTTTGATGGCCTTCTCGGGGGTTACAAGGGTGAGATTTACTGCTGCACCTGCAACAACAAATACTGCTCATGAAAAACTAAACTGGCATAAAACAGCCATTTAGCCTCTGTGCAGTGAAGTCTCTGCAGTGATTATGAAGTCATGGTCTTACAGTACGGGCTACTGGCCCATTAATTATCAGTCTGTTTACACAGAATTTGATCCCAGTCTTGAGATATGACACAGTGAAAGGATGTAAGAAGAAAAAGAAAGTTCTGTATGAGTCTGTTTGAATTCGTAAGTTGGTTTTTGGCCAAACTTGTTGGTGGGATCCGTCAAAGACTAAGGGAGGTTGTTGTGGCTAGACTTACCTCTGTAAATGCCAAAGAAGCCTTCGGCTTTAACTGTCTTTATTAGGCAATCCATCCTGAAGAAAAACAAACAGGGTGGTCTACATACAGTAGTCAATTCAAGTCAATTCACAACAAAAGTTATCTCATAATTGGCTACGTTCTGACCGAAACTCTTTCATTATCATTTAAAACAGTTATCAATTAAGAGACACCACACACAATTAAGCACCTGGCAACAGTGGTGAGGAAAAACTGCCTTTCAGAAGGCAGAAATCTTAAAAGCAGATGTTTTTTCCAGAAGGAGAGCTTCAGACATGGGGATGAAATTACGAGACTTTCATTCTCCTTGACACATCACGCTTCCATAAATTCTCAAAACATCGCCTGTCTACACCAGCTCACAAGATTTCTTTCACACCATCATCCGCTGATTGTTTTTTCAGGCTTAACACTTTGAAACTAATGTAACCCTTTACTGACATCTTACTGTCTACGGAAGGCGATAATGAATAGGCTAACCAAGTTATCAGTGACCATAGCAGCTGACAGTTGTGGTTCTTACATGTTCTTGTAGAGTTGCTGCCCACTGCGTTGGTTCTGCAGGCGGGTCTTGGCCAGGTCAATTGGGAACACACAGGTGACTCCTACCATGCCTGCGACCCCTCCATTGATCAGTTTGGCTGGAAGGCTGTTTAAGGACAAATCAGACATCTGCATAAGAATAAGTACAGCAGCAAGCTGGGTACCCAGTGAAACTGGGCGGAAGCAGTGCAAGGATGGGTTATACAGCACAGGACCTGTGTAAATTGTTTTGGTGGATTTTTTTTCTGACAGAGTAGCTTCATACCTGATGTGTTGTTGCTGGGCCATCACTCTCGGTTGATGTGGCTGCAGAATTAGGTCCGCAGAAAGGAGGAGGCCGCAGAGGGAGAGCAGACAGAGAGCCCCTGAGAGACACTGAGCAAGGCAAGAGGAGAAGGAAGCTCAGGGTTATATATATAGAGGCATGTCCAACCCTGCAGACCCAGGGATAAATGAACACCACTCTCCACCCACTCATGCACTGCCAGGCAAGGAAAAGAGCCATGGTCAGTCATCACTGACCAATATCAATCTGCCTACTATCAGGGAAATAAATCCAGTGCCAGAATTTCAGCCAGAGTCAAACAGATGTCCGTTTGATTGCATTTCACAGTGCCATGCTGAAAATCAAATAACCTTAAGCCATGAATTATTTAAGATTTTTGCTTACCCTCTTCTTAATTAGTAATTAGCTGGCAGTTTGGCAGCACATGTGTACATTAAAACACAGTTTGCACATTCTTCAATATATCTTATATTGCAAATGTAAGATATATTTATATATCTATATCTTTACAATTTTTTTTAACTGAGCTCGACAGTGCCTCCAGATGCCCTATAATTCATATATGATGACATAATTAACTAACTGACTTGGGGATATAAGCCTCAATTGTATCTCAGCATCTTCGAGCGAAGGCAGGGTCACCCTGGACAAGTCGCCAGTTCACCCTAGTGCTGACATATCGAGACAAACAATCATCCACACGCAATTTAGAGTGACCAATTAACCTAACCCCCAGTTTGCATGTTGTTGGACTGTGGGAGGAAGCCGGAGTACCCGGAGAGAACCCACGCAGGCACAGGGAGAACATGCAAACTCCGCAGAGGAACGCCCTGATCCGGGAAGCGAACCAGGACCTTCTTGCTGCGAGGCGACAGTGCTATTTTGGAAATATTACAAATTGATTTAGCCACTCCATATAAGAAAAGAGATATTTGGCCAAGATGCAATGTGGCTTGTGTAATGCAAGACAAGGACGCCGAAAAGCGTGCATCTGACAAGATGGGAAGAACCTACCTTGAAAAGAAGTCAAAGGCTGAGTTAATCAATGATTGCCGAGCCTCACTCCGCTCCGTGGCAGCTCTCGGTAGGAAGAGGAAACATGCAGGAACACGTTCCTCTCCGGGCGCGCCACACCTGGCGTCTGCACCAATCAAAAGAGATCTTTTACGGGATGGGACGGACCAACGGTTATCAAGAAACTTTGAAGCTGGTGAGCATGATCACATAAGAGTAATCCCTGATCATATAAATGGCATGACTCAATTTGAACATTCCAATAAGGTGTGGGGACCCGGGGATGCTAAATGTCAAAGTAATATGTTGAGGTGCAGTCTCATTAGCTTTTGGACTCTTTATTTAGACTGTTTTGTTTCATTTGATTAATTGATTATTCCTATTTCATATTACCGATTTAACTTTCAATAGCTTAATTTTTGAATTTATACCCTGTGATTGTTGGTTTATCCATATTTTTTTATCCCTTATGTAGTTATTATCAGGGTGTCAAGGTGCTCCAAACAACTTTAAAAAGCATTAAGTTATTGAAATTCCCAAACGTAAAGTTCCTAGTTGCAATATACACATAATCTACATAACTTCAGTTCACAAGCAAGAGTAATCAGACGGTGTTAACACGGCGTGGATACTTTTATCTGTGTATTAATAACATTACAATGATGCACCGATAATTAAAAAAAGGTCGTGGGGGGAGAGTAGTCTGAATTGGGTTCTGGAGACGTACTCCACCTCATACATCGAACTCATCCGCCAGCCGCGAGCGATTCCAAGTCAGTGTGCGTCACATCCGCCAGCGGCGCTGGGAAATAGCACCATCTGGTTTCTCCTGCGAGAACTGCACACTTGACCCATTTTGTCTGTTCACTCGCTCACCCGAGTCAGGTGATGTCCCGCAAGGACAACTATTGGCTCTTGTCTCAGACCTTCCCCGAGATGATTGGTTGAGTGACTAGCACTCCGTATGTGACCTCTACAATGAGCTTCCGCCCACGAACAGGAAGTACTCTCAAACGAAAATTTAATGTGGCAGAATGGAACTTGTATTATTTGTAACGGTGCAAATAATAATCAAACATTATGTTTCTTTCGTCGAACCGTCTGAGACACGCGGACTACGATCGCAAGTGTTGCAAACTTTCTTGTTCCCCATTCTCTGTTTGAGGTGACTTGCAGTGAATAAAACAGTGTCGTGGAGGACTGTTGCATGCTGGGAAACAATGGAACTCTATTCACTTTCTGATCCCCCATATTAACAAGGAATTGATTGAAGCAGTCATTCTTTTCTAAAAACCGAAGCTTTTTAAATGTTCAGTGTACATACAGAGAATAAAAGATGATGAGTGAATTACCTGAAAACTTTCATATAAACAGACTTTTATTTGGGAAATAATACCGATGCGTTGCTTTTACTTTTGCCTGTATTGTTGTATGTCCTTTACATTTCCATTTTAAACGTGTTTAGCACACAGTTGTATATAAAGTTTAGATCTGTTCTCATTTGTATTTTTGTTTACTAGTACTTCTCTGTTTGTTTGAATGTTATACAAATGAAGTTATAATTACAATGTTTGATGCAAAGCTACTGGTAGCATTTCAACTTGAAGAACTAGGAAATTTTAGTTTTCTGAAAATGAGCCCTAAATAAATAAACCATATCTATCTAACTCACAGTGTTTTTATTTCTGCTGCATGTGTACGTTGAACTACTACTACATACGACTTGTGCTTGGATGAATACAGTTGTATTAAACTGCATACAAATAAAACAAAACTCTGAAACTTGATGTCGCCATGGTTAATCTTTTCCTACATTTTGTAGTTTATCTTCCATCTTTAAACATCATCAGGACCACAAAACATTGATTTTAACCACTTTATAGATATTTGAATATAAAGTGCAATACACAAATGAATCTAGGGATGCACCCAGCTATCAGCCCAGTCAATCGGCCGATATCGGCGTGGGTATTTCTATTCAGGAAATAAGTTGGTATTCACCAGAACCAGAATCTGATAATGATCCGTTGTGTTTCATTCATTTGTTGTGTGCTACATCTGCTGTCATACATGTGGCTGCGCCCTCAGAACCCCTTCTGTTCAAATTCACATTTTAAGATGTCCATGTGGTGTCTCAATATTCTACATTTGTATGTTATTTCATTTTCTCCGCAGTGAATTTGTTTTTGTTTTTTTCCCAAGACAGAAAAGGGTATGAATATTAGTTAAATTGTTATTTTAAAATTACTGGAGCCAGTACTGGGGAAGGGGTCCATAACTAACACCATGAACAGCCATAAGAGTGTCCATAAGTGCACTTGGCACCAGGACACCCTAGGTCGACAGTCAATGATTGACTTTGTAGTCGTATCATCTGATCTGCGACCGTATGTGCTGGACACTCGGGTAAAGAGAGGAGCAGAGCTGTCAACTGATCACCACCTGGTGGTGAGTTGGATCAGGTGGCGGGGAGGAAGTCGGATAGACCAGGTAGGCCCGAGCGAATAGTGAGGGTGTGCTGGGAACGTTTGGCTGAGGACCCTGTGAAAATGGTCTTCAACTCCCACCTCCGGAGGAGCTTCAACCACATCCCGGAGGTAGTGGGGAGCATGGAGTCTGAGTGGGCCATGTTCCGCGCTGCCATTGTCGAGGCGGCTGCTCGAAGCTGTGGTAGCAAGGTCGCTGGTGCTAGTCGTGGCGGTAACCCCAGGACCCGCTGGTGGACACCAGAGGCTAAAGGGGCCGTCAAGCTGAAGAAGGAGACTTACAGATCATGGCTGGCCTGTGGGACTCCCGAGGCAGCAGACAGCTACCGGCAGGCAAAGCGATCTGCGGCTCGGGTGGTCACTGAGGAAAAAACCCGGGTGTGGGAGGAGTTTGGTGA
>KV751391.1:931887-968234 GCA_001698575.1 Mola mola
GAATTCTCCGACAAGTTTCATGCTATGACTCCATGTGACCAGTAGATGGCAGGCAAACACTACATTTCACTTGGTTCTCAGTAACGCTTGGGATGTTCTGTGGATACATATTTTGTTTTCATCAGGTTATTTTCTACAGGAGGCGGTTAATGAAATAGTAGGTCTACGATTCACCAGTGTAGACAATCTGGGCAATAGTTTCAGACCCCGAGGAGATGTTATTAACTAAAACTAAGACATAAATATGACAGATGCGAAGTGAAAATGGCCATATGTCACAGAAGAGTGCTTGGCCTACAGGCTCCAGGTATTTATTGTCCTTTTAATGAAATTGACATTAAACCGCATCTGTTAACACGTTAATACAGATGGCTCAGTTCTCCTACTTTCATTCCTAATTTGCCAAAATGGAGTCCTGCAGAGAAAAACTTAAGTAATAGTCTTAGCATCAAAATTTAAATCACCAACAGTAAAAAGTATTATTATGTAGAAAGACACACATATCATATGGATATAAAGAATGATAGTTTAATGTGTTCTTACTTCATTTAAGTCACTGCTGGATAACTTAACCTTGGACATGTTAAACTGTAGTTGTCAATCTAGAATTTACAAAGAAACTAAAGCTGTCAAATTTATGTAGTGGTCAGAAAAGTCCAATATTTCCCTCCCAATGTAGAGATTAGTAGTAGAAAATATTACATAAAATGTAAAAACTCATGTCCCTGAAAAATTCTAGGCTACTTACATACAGGAGGCCTAAATGTACTTACCAGTGGTTACTCTCTGCCGCTGCGTAGGTGGCAGTGAATGAGTTGCTTCGGTGGTCACATGATAAGTGACACGGCAAGGTCCTCTTCCCCTAACAGCAAAGAACGAGTGGATGTGCGTCTTGTTTGACATAGGACTAAAGAACCCCAATTAAAGGATGCATGCTTTCCAGTAATGTTCAACGCTGCAGGTATCTTAAATGTCAGCTTTCCAATAAATCAAACTATATTATAAAAGGGTTTTCTTCTCACACCAGTTGGCCTGAAAACGGATTAAAACCCAAACATGCTGAACTGTTTGATATTTATAAGGATATCCAACAATACTATTTTCTTTGATGCAGGGTGTTCATCCCCAAATAACAAAGTATCAAAAAAGACGTTTCTGCGGCCATTTCTGACCGTGGCACACCTCAGGAGAAAGAGGAACTAGTTTGGCCCAAATCATCACTAGTGTCCTTGAAGACACACTCGTTAATAACCTCAGGAATCAGGAGACCACCTCTACTCCTCCTGCCCCTCCCTTTCGGTTGTGATCCTCCATGTCCTAACTTTTGTTCCACCTCCTTTTTTTGGTTTCTTTGCACCTTCCCATTCACTCGCACAGGCCCCCACAGGGCGTCAAAATCAATCTCGCCGAGCTTAAAATAATCAGCCTACTTGTGGAAGAAGGCTTAAAGGTGGCATGTACAGTAGCACGCTTCCTCACGCCTTCCTTTCTCTCCTCCCTGCCTGCGTGAGGACTGCCTCGTTGCTTTATTTTTATTACCCAGGTGCCATTTATTCATTTACCTGTGACTGCAGACACTTTCTTGTTTGTCAGATGGGCAGAACATGTGTCTAAGGGGGAAACTAAAACTAAATCACAATTATTTATTAGTTAGTTAGTTAGTTAATTCTTTTTTTTTTTTGTTTCCCCGCATTGGATCACAAGACACCGTCACATTAAAAGAAAAAAAAAAAGAATTACCCAGCACCTTCCTACAATATAGCAGCAAAAGTTAATTAAAATGTTTGTTTCTTACAACAATGCAAAAAAAATAATATTAAATAATAGGTATAAGCAAATTGCCAGAAGATTTTTATGGCCTTTCACAACAGCTAGATTATGTTATTTGAAAAAACTATATACAGTAAATATATATTACTGCCATTGGGCAGTTTTTAACATTATTATTAGTGCATCTCAACAAATTGAATGTCAAGGAAAAGTTCCATATTTATTTATTTATTTTTTAATTTAATTTGAAAAGCTAAACTTAAGGTAACTCATATATATATCTATATTCACTGTATGTGGATAAACATTTCAAACCTTATTTTGTTGTCTATTTCTTTATGATTATAGCTTACACAGTCACAGGGGAAATGTTCTAATATATTCCTCCACGTGAGGTTTATTTGGAGATGCACAAGTAGATGAAGAACAGAACATTTAATTGGACAGCTCAGAATTTGATCAGCATTTAAAATTAAAGCCTAACTGGAAAAGGAAAGAAAAGAAACTCTCATTGATCCTCCCTAATTGGTGACCCCCCCCCAGTCCAGCTGTGACACCGAGGGAGATGACAAAATATCATCGATCAGTCGAGATATGAATAGCGTCTGGAGGTTGGCCTAAGGCCATCCCTGAAAATGTCTCATCGCCTGTTTGGGTAATTAACGAGACTGCGCATAGTGATGCAGCCAGCAGAAACTTTAAACAATCCCCCCTGTTACAACCTTTAACTAATGAGTTCTCCTGCCACTTAAGCGTAGAGGGGGGGAAACTGTAGTGCGACTCGGGTCTCATCCAAATACACATTTAATGTAATGCAGTCCACTGAATCATGGTCTCTCCTTCCTTTTATATCCTGATGTATCATTTTTCAGACTGCTATTGATTTTTAAAGGTACGCACTTTTTTTTTTTTTACCAGTGCTAAGTCAAAGAGGCATCGCCCATCGTACATTACAACTCAAATATAGCTGCGCCAATTAAGGCCAGCTCTCCTTTGCTACATTAGGCATGTGGGAGATATCCTTCTAAATTACTGTCTTATTTATCTCTCAACAACTGCTACACTATACAGACATGCACCTTGGACAAAGACGTCCACTGGAACTATTGTGAGGAGTCTGATTCTGCATTAATGTGAATATGATCTGCGGGATAACAGTAATATGATACACTTACGCTTTTGCCCACAACGGTTTTGGATTAGCGCTAACTTAAGGGATAAATAATGTGCTTCTGTTCTTTTTTTCTTTTTTATTGACCTCACTCTATCTTTGAGAGCTGCAGCTGAGTAATTAGTACCTGCTTCTGACCCACACTAGCCTGCAGCCCAGTAAGGGAGGGCATTGGAGAACCAGAAAGGGAGAAAATAAATAAAATGATGTGCTGAGCCAAAAATGGAGAACAGATAGCATGGGGAAGAAAAAGAGGAATGAGGGAGTCTAAGGAGTGACAGGACGAGGTAGAAGAGGGCAGGCAAGAAGAGAACAGGAGGGCAGGATGGCAGAGGGAGAAAGGGAGGTAAAGCTTCCGACAAAAGGAAGTGGGAGACAGTCCAGAACACACGTTGTGAGTGAGTGCTTATGTGTGTGTTGCCTCCTCGCACAGCAATAATGTGTTGAGGCATTGCGAGCAGTAGATGGTCTCAGCCCATAATAGAATTATTTCACTTGATGCCAAATTTAAAATAATCATCGAAGGCGAGATAGCAGGCTGTTAGGGATTTATTTTAAATTAAGCCACCAAGGAGAACGCTGGCATGTAAATCCATGTACCAAACCACTACTCTACGTGTGCACGACATTTAGAAGCATTTAAATCAGAGAATCGAGACAACAGAGCGGGACACGCGGCTCATAAGCACGAGCACATGTGCGCGCACACACAAAAAAGGGTGCGCTCGAGTCAGGATGGTGATCATTGCATTGTTTTTCCAACCTCTAATTCAAACCCGTGAGCTTCTCTAATACTTGCTATGCATCTGCGCTCACAAACAGGCACACAAATTGAGTTAAGGCCGAGAGTGTAAAAAAAAAAAAAAAAAAAAGGGAGCACAGAGGAAGCAAAGCAATACATTTTCTAAGCACATTTTGTGAGTTTAGTGCTGGGCCTTGAAGTCTGCCGGCTCCAAACAACACATTTGGCATCTGGGTGTTTGCTCTGAGTCCTCAAAGCTTGCTGCGTTTTACTGTTATCCCAACAGTTGTGCTCTCCGTTGTGCTTTTGTGCACAACTCAGTTGACCTCTTCTCTCTGTTTTGCCAGAAAACAGACTCTGCTTCAGTGTGTTTCCTGGCTTAGTCTTGACATACTGACGAAGGTGAAGGTCAGAGCTTACCATTACAAACATAGTGACTCATGATGATGATTCATCATGAAATACAGTGGTCATCTCACACCTCTGATCCTGCCCGTCAGGAATTTTGCACTAACGCTTCTTGGCCATAACCGCCTGATCCATCCTACTTACAGTACAGAGTTCTTTTGCTAGGACCGATAAGCTTGACAAGACTGTAGAATGCAGCAGCGCAGAATACAAAAGATCGTTGGAGATAAATTGCACTCAAAATGTTACTGTTACTGGCAACGTAAAGTCGATACCTACAATGGAACACTCGTTTGTTTTGACTCACTAGCTGTACAGATATTGTATTTAACAAAAGTTTCTGCTTCCTGTCACTGATGAAGCTCCCCAAATATGATCAGTCAATTGAAGAAGGTGGCCTTGTTTTCCACTGTTTTCCGATTTTTATGACAGACAAATAAATTGGAAATGGAATGAATCTACTTCACAGGTTGGTTTGTCTTTTGTAGATGTCGGAAATCAGCAGAAAACAGCAGAAAAGCACACAGGTGTGTCACTGTAGGTATCTACTCAATGTTACCTGACACTTGCAATAGCATTTTGAGAGTAGTTAGTGGTGAAAAAAATTGTTTTCTGAATTTCCTCCTTGCCCTGTGTCGCAGCATTGTGTAGCTTGTCCAGCTGATCAATTCTGCCGACTGCCTTCAATGGTGGAATGACTTTCAAACAAAAAAAGATTTATTTTTTGACATTTTAGACCCTCAAATTGTTAGATTGTAAAACAAGAATTCTCCTGAAAGAGAGAATTGGAAAGTGGTGCAAAGGAACAAAGTTGCCTACTGCACTGTGGTATATTTTTAAGGTCTGTGCTTTTTCCCTTTTATGATGCTATATCCATCCTCCTCACTGCAATTTTTACTTCAGCGCTTTACTTTATCCTCAGCGAGTTAAAGCTAGTTATAGTTCACTTGGTTGCATGTGTTAGCTGACAAGAGTTCAATGAGTCAGACCAAAGAAATGACATGGCTGAGTTTCAGAACAGCTGACATCATTGACAAACCACAGAATTCATGCTAACAGAAGACAGCATATTTACTAATTAAAAAAAAACAAACAAAAAAAACACACATTTTTGGTGATATTTAGTGCATTTTGGCTGCAGGAAAACAGGACCTGCGGAACCCAGTGTAAATTTGGTTAAGGTTATTGATTTACACCCGCAAAAGTCCCTGCTCAGGTATTTTTCCAAAGGTTCAGGAAGTAGGGAGTAGGACCTGCAGTAGAACTGCAGTTCTACAGTCTTCCTCAGAAGCGTCGTATGATATTGAACTGACGTGTCTTATCAGCTGTTCTTATGTGGGTTTGGTCGACCCCCCCTATCCCGGTACCTTCTTGACGAGAGCATCCCATGTGGTCCAGCATGTATGCCCCTCATCCCTTGTCCCCCTTCCGGATCTCAATGGCCTCCCTGATCCAACAGTGGTGCTTGTTGCTCTTGAGTGGATGACTTTGGCCTTTTCCCAGTCCATGATATGGTTTTCTCTTTCTGTTCTCCAAGCAACTTAACAGTCGACACAGATGAGATATTAATGACGTCACATGACGTGATATCTCTATTAACAAAAACTCCCATGGATGTTACTTTGAACATCATACAGGACTGGCTTAGAGCTGACAGAACTCTACACAGGCACATAAGGTTAACAGTCCCAATTACATCCCAATTACTTCAATTTGTAGCTAAATCCACAATTTTTTTTAATTCAAAAGAAGAATACACAGACAGAAGAAGGGGGTTGCAATGGGTGATCCACTGTCACCTATCATGAGTGGATTTTTCATGGAAGACCTGGAGAATAAAGCAATAACAACACTGCCCACAAAATGCAGACACACCTTCTGGGAGAGATATGTGGATGACATACTGGAAAAGATCAAGATAAAAATACACAGAAAACCAACACACACAGAAGAGTACTTGCTATGAACATCAGTGCACCCTACAGCACACAAATTGTTGGTAGTCAGAGCCCTGTATGACCATGCCAAGATCGTAACAGATATGAAGGATGGAGAAGCAGAGGAAGCACACATAAAGAATGACCTTACGCACTGCCAATATCCAAGATGGGCCATAGAAAAGGGAAGACAACAAGTCGAGAGAAAATATAACATGCAGAGAGGAAAAAGGAAACACACACCAAAAACAGAAAGTAAAGGCATGGTTCCATTACTATATATCTGGGGAATCACTGAACGTATCCAAAGAACCATGAAGAATGCCACATCTGCACAACAGTAAAACCATACATCAAACCAGGACAGCTACTAGTATACCCCAAGAAAAGAGTCGTACAGGACAGGAAATTTGATATCATTTATGAGATACCCTGCCTGTCATGCAATGAAATATAGATAGCAGAACCTGGAAGACCATTCAGCGTGCAAAAAGAAAGAAGATCAAAAAGAATGCAAAATGGAAACAGCTGGAAGTCACACAAAGCCAAGAAGAGAAAGGTACAACAGTAAAACCTCAAATGAGCCATATCGGCCGTTGTAAAAGAGAAAACCATATCGTGGACTGGGAAAAGGCCAAAGTCATCCACTCAGAGAGCAACAAGCACCACCGTTGGATCAGGGAGGCCATTGAGATCCGGAAGCGGGACAAAATGACCGTGAACCAGGATGAGGGGTATACATGCGGGACCACACCTGGGATGTTCACCTCAAGACCAGACCAGACAGCCAGGGGGGGAGGGGTCATGGAAAAAAGAAATTTGGCTAAGTTCTGCATGTTTTTTCCAAGTCATGGGCAGCTGTACACACATTCACACGTTAAAACGTTGAGGCTGTCCAGATGCCAACGACCCCACTCAACGTTTCATAACTGATCAACTTCCTACCACATGTTTAGAATTTAAGAAGCCTTTCGGATCAGAGAGGAAGCTTCTTCAAGAACCAAAAAGAAGTCCAGCTGCCTCTGACTCAAGCACTTATGGTAGCTATGACAGAAAATCTGCACATCACATGATTGGAGCCCAAATCTGCACTGATATGGAGGCTGTGATTAGTGCGAAACCAAATTAAACTTTCATAAGAGGTTATGAAAATATTTATGCTATTCCCAGTGCTTCTTAGATTCACGCACACTAACACCTTTGTATGACTGTATTTTCAGCAAATGGAAGCTGCAGCAGACTCAAGGTCTCTTATGAAAAGGAGCAGATTGCACGCACCTGCACAAAAAGGAAAAACCATGCCATACAGTGTGTGTCTGTGTGTGTGTGTGTGTTTGTGTAAGATATGAATTCTTTTGTGTGAAAGAATAAGTTGTGTTTAAAGGAGAAGCAACAGCTGTCTCTTTTCCATTAGAACAGTCCTAACAAAGTCCTCTGTCTCTGTCTCTCTCTCTCTGTCTCTCTCTTTCTCTCTCACAGACACACACACAGACACACACACACAGACACACACAGAGACACACACACACACAGACAATGCCCAATCCACTGACAAGTACGTGCACAAGCATGCAACCTAAACTCACAGACACAGAGAAACCCAGTAGTTAGTTCCTGCGTCATTACACTAGCCATCTGTCAGTAGGCAGGAACACATACACCGACTTTTCTGTGTGTCTGCATCCACTACACACACACACACACACACACACACACACACATGATGCATATATGCACAAGCACCCACATCCACCTCGGAAATACCTCTGGTGACCCTCTTTGGACGACTTTGACACTCAAATCTATGTGAGGTTTACGTTCCCCTTGTATTCTTTCTGCTTCCTCTCCTCCTTTCTGTCCATCCCTACCCACATGATTCTGTGTGTTCGGCTGTGTCTGCCAACGACTGATGTCATTGTCCACCAGTGCACCTCTCCAGTGTTTGAGATGGAGTGATAAACGCTGAGGTATAATCCCACGGTTTAATCCCGACCACTCCCAATCCGCTGATGCCAGACAGCTGGAGCACCGCTTTTTGATTTATACACACTTTTGTCTTTATGGCACATGAAGACGCGGGATTTAGGGTGGGTGGGGGACACACATTTGGGCCTGCAATAATGATTTTACATTATTCAAAAATGCCTACCTGCTAGGCAGAGAGGGAGAGTCAGAGAGAGAGAGAGACAGAGAGAGAGAGAGAGAGAGAGAGAGAGAGAGAGAGAGAGAGAGAGAGACAGAGAGAGAGAGAGAGAGAGAGAGAGAGAGAAAGAGAGGGAGAGGGAGAGATAGAGAGAGAGAGAGAGACAGAGATAGAGAGACAGAGAGAGAGAGAGAGAGAGAGAGAGAGAGAAAGAGAGGGAGAGGGAGAGATGAAAGATTATGTTTTTCCAATGGGTGGGAGACAGTGAGTGAGTGAGTGAGTGAGAGTCAGTGGGAGGACGGGCGGCAGTCAGAAACAAGCAAACTAATTCCTCACTGAGGAACACGGTCGTAGCAGAGCTGGAGCTCCTGTTACTTCTCCTCTCCTAACGCCAGCAAAGAAAAAGTATAACATTTCCTCGGGGTCTTTTCTCCCTCTGCCACCAGAGAGCAGGACCAGAGTTTTCATTTTGGATAGGGGGAGCTGCACACACGCGCGCCTCCACTTCTCCGAAGCCGCGACAAGTCAAGGTAAGGCACGCGTAAAAAGCGTTAGGGCTCGAGGCAAATCCGCACAAGGCGGCAGAAATCAGTCGATTGGAATCCCAAAAAAAAAAAAAGAAAAGAACGAAAAGGCTTGTTTTCTGTTGCCGTGCACCTTCTGATGATTCTGCAGCGTCGATGCGCGCAACCATAGAGCTGCTGCAGTGAAAACCTCCACCTGGTACTAAAAGACAGTGAAAAAACAAAGTTAAATGAAATAGAGTCGGCTGTGTGTGCCAACTGACTTGTTGGATTTTTGGGGTGTTTATAGATTACTGCGCATCTGTTGTCATCAGGCAACAAACTTGCTGCACTTTGGTGTATTTTATCCATATTGTAGCCCAAACAGTAATATGTCCAGGCTTTCTGCACACCATCAGATGATTTATATTATATATTGTGTCAGGTTTTACTTGAGCATATTTGAGCTTACATCTGCTCCTTTCTTAAGCTCCTTGCGGCACTTATGTTACAATTGCTCCACTCAAAGTTCTCCCAACGGAGGGACTGACGTTTCTCACACCTTAGCCCCTCTGCTTCCAGCTTTTCCAGCAATTCACTTGTTAATTATGCATTAAACACTCCAGAAGCGCATGTCACTTCATTTTCCCCATACTGGGTCAGCATACTGATGGCAGGCTTATGTTGAATTAAGGCTGGGGCCATTAGCTTTGAAAGTAAGCATCTGAAAGTGATAAAGCAGTGAGCTGCTTTGCCATTAATGTGCGTGTCATTAGTGGCATCACTTTAGTGCAAAGCACCAGGGAGGTGTCAGCCACTGCAAATATAGGCAAAAAGATCAAAATTGATAAACTGTTTATTAAAGCCACAGCAAATATACTGCAAGTCCAAACCTACTGGCCTCATTAACTTGGTTAATATGCTATGAAAGAGAAGAGGAAGAAGGAGAAGAGGAAACATCACAGGAAATCAAGGATACTACTTACTGCAGGCCTGAGAAGGGCTGAAGGAGGCTGTTGAACCAGGAAAGGGAAGAAAAGAGGTTGTAATGACAAAAGGGGGGCCAGCAAGAAGGAGACGAGTGGAAAACTGCATATTTATCTCTTTGACTTGGGTGAGCTGCTGTGTATTTCCCATTTTTATGTTTTTGGCCTTTGAGAGGCGAAATAAAGCTCACTCAGGTTTTATATAAGGGTGCAAAAAGCCCTCCATCCGACAAAATTTCAACAGTTCACATCTGTCTTCTGAGCATAATATGCACTGTCACATGACACCCTCAGCCAGCTCTTTCAGCTTCTGTGTTACCTGTGCAGTTCCTCTATCTCCACTTTACCATCTCTCCCTCCCTTCGCAGCCGCTGTCCTTTAAGACAACCTGTGTGCTGCGGTAGTTCATGTTTTAGCTCATCCCTCGAGACCTCATTTAAAATTTGTAGAAAGGCTGCAGCCTTAAGGACAAAAGGCTTTCAAATTGTTTGTGCACTTTTTTCATTGTGTGCTGTACTGTTCAGGACAAGAAACTAATCTGCTATCCTTGGATTTCACTGGCAAAGTCGACTAGCACCACACACACAATAAACACAATGCAGTGCATGTGTGTAAGTTTGTGTCTTCTTCAGCTTGTTGTTTGTGAGAATGGAAAATGCTTCTTGGGTTGCAGCCTTCAACTCCAACAGTTAAGTCTTCGGCCTTTTGAAATGACTGGAATTCATTTGGGGGATTTTTCAGCTGACTGAACTTTGATGTGTGCTCATATCAGAAACATTTGGAGGCTTGAGTACAGTAAATCAGCCGTGTAATGTCTGCATGATTGTAGTTTTATGTCACAAAAAGGATTAGCAATATGTGGTCATATGTTTTGTAATACATATTTAAATTTGTGAATCTTCAAGCAAATGATGCTTTTCTAATCATTTTTTAAAATGAAGTGTTAATGACAGTGTTCATTCTCTAGCGTGATTTGTTGTGCTGTTGAACACGTTGAACATAAATAGCTGTTTTTTTTCTGCTGACTTGCTTCTCAGCTACACATAGCTTTAATTTAACAGATATGGACTTATTCAGTAATTGCTGACTCGGTGTAATAGTCATGTAATTAAATAGCTATGTGTGCCTGATTTCCCTGAGTTCACACTTTTGTGGTTTGAATTCAGTGGAATGGAAGAGTGAGTTTTAACTGCTTGCAACCGCCTCTAAGCATCAGTGCTATTGATTAGCAAAACTGTTATTACAGCACAGAATGTGCGGGTATGAATGTGTTTCAAGGGATGCATTTGTAATGGAGAAGCAGAAGAAAGGATGTGTATGGAAGGGACCAGACATGCTCATGTTTACCATAACATTTGAGGTATCGCTCAGCCCACATATTACTGATTCACTGCTGTCTGCATTGAGAAACTGACAGAAATGAACAATTTAAACCAGAAAATCCAGCAAAACCAAGTTGCCTATTTATTCAATTTACACCACCGTGTCCACAACTGCAGAGATTTTCCATCACAGTGGCCAAAATACGTCATAAATGGTGGTTGTAAGTGATCAAGATGTGCATCAATCCGTCAACATGACTTGTGTGCCGTCTGTATAATGTGGCACAGCAATTGCTCCCTGCCACCGTACTTGGTAGTTTGTATTGATATATTGATTGATTCCCAGGGGGTTGGAGAAAACACTGATGTTTACAAGTAATTAATAAAATTGGCCAAGCTAGAAAAAAGTAATGGTTGTACCACAGCCAGCCAAGAGTAAAAAAGAAGTCAAAAATAACCCTTGCTTATTTCTGCACCCATGCCACCTATGTTACATAAGGTTGAGCTTCAGGATAAACTGCACATATGTTTTTTGTTTATTTTCCCTTAGCTGAGTTTGGTGCCAGAGGTTTCAAATGTCCTGCCCTCCTTGCTCATCTTCTGCCTCCTTACTCTCACAGTCACCGTTCTCATCTGCTCCCTGCCTCTTCCAGCTGAGCCCTCTGTTTCCCCAACGTGCATTCTGTATCTACCCATCCATCTGTCTGATGTTGGATATTGTGTATGATATTTAATAATGAAAATGTGAACTAAGTCAGAACAGAAGAAGACACATTCTGTATGTTTTTAAGGAAGTAGCTTGAATCCCTCTCATGGATTTTTCCTTCTCAGACAGGATGAACGAACCAACTGACAAACCAACCCATTCTCATGCAAACTTGTCAGTTGTCAATGCTTCGCACAACCAGATGCAAAAACCCTTGGACATCGTTGCATGATGAACTAAGACCTGCCTTTAGCGTCTCTTGCTTGTATCACCCTGTATGTCCCTTGCTGAGACACAAGGTTTATGTTTTAGCACAAAACACCTGTAATGTTTGATTAAAAAAAAAAACACAAAACCTACGTGGTTAGATTTATAGCTAGTGATGCTTGGTTTCAAGGCAAATTCATGTGCATGAAACTAAAGTAGGCAGTAGGTTCAGTTCGAGAGTTTCGGATTCAAAACTACGTGCGACAGTGTCAGAAATCCCTCTAATACTGTCAAAAACGAGGGTCCTGGAATTGGCGAGTACTTGAGTCAATGCATAATCCCGTGTTAGCTCAGTAGCATCCACACCAGCCGCTTTCTATTCTGCATTTTCAAAAAGTTCAAGCACATCAAGACTTGCGAAAGTCTGAAATAAAACTTCTAGCTAAGTCAAGTAAGCATCAGAAGCCACTAATACCGACGGATGAGAACAGCGGAGAGATGACTAAACCACAAGGAATTTCCATTGATACGCAAACAGACTAAGCATCACAACCGCAAAAAAACAAAAAAACATCTTAATAAAGGACGCGTTTGACCACTCATGCTTAACATAAAATAACATGTATTGTCACAAAGACACTTGGACTCAATCAAGTAGTATATCAAATAGTTTGATACTACCAAACTGAGCAGCTATGGTCAACTCAAGGGATGAAAACTCTGAAATCCACTGGCCGAAAACCAAAGCTCAGGTACTGAATTCGGTATTGGAACATCTCTATGTGAGATCCTCCACTCAACCCTGACCACTACACATTTGCTCTTTGGAACTGCACTACCTCATCGACTGTGTTGTCTAAAACGGAGCCAGACAGTTTTACAGCACTTTGTACTGTAACTGGAGGCTGTACAATAGTGTGTTGTTGTGTGTTTCATAATCTAAACTCAACATTCAAACACTTTGGTGGATTTCCCTCTATTATGTGAAACAATATTACAGTTAAAGCTATAAAAACTACAAAACATTCACAATGGCAGGAATCCCAGCTTGAGGCCAAAGGCTTATCAACTTATCTTCGAGCCACCGATCTGCTTACCAAATTCACTCCTAAAAAATTGTGCAGACAGGGAGATAAAGATAGGAAAACACATGCACCAGCCAACATCGCTGACTGACGTAATGAAAGAAATTCAGACTGGAGTACTTATCCAAGACACGCAGACGTCAGAAGCCCTTTCACACACAAACAGTGAGACAAAAAATAAAATAACAACACAGACAGCTAAAGTCATGAAATATTCATGAAATCTCTATTATCATAACTTCAGGCTGATGCACTCACATAAATGCAATACTGCACGTAGTGTGTTGAGTGCTGTCTCAACACTACTTGACAGCACTGTGTATAACATCCATTATGAAGGATTTGTGGATATATAGGGCTATTGTTTGTTAGCTAAGAATTTTGTTCTTAATCACCTGAAAATGAGCCTTTTATATCTATTTATCACCATGTTACACTGCCATGTTTCTACACTACCCCGCAATGGACAACTGGAACAGCTCTACAGAGAGCTTTTCATTTGTTTTACATTTTTTTGTGGCCACTTTTTCCGAGCGTGTCAGTCGACTGCATTCTACCACCACATTAAATCCTTCGCACAGGTCCTTTAAGAAAATATATCAAGTGTGCAATCATTTTGACACAAACTAATTTTCCATTTTAGAGAGGGTGAAAGCGAACGTCATTGTATTCTTTCCCCTCGAAAGGTTGTAGCACATCGAAATCAATAAGAAAAAGTTGAGATATTTCCCTTTTTTTTTATGGTTCTGTTTTCCGAAATATGTTCATGCTTCATTTCGCGTACACGAACCTCTAACTTACACAGAAATTCATTTCAGCACGTCGTTTTCAAAGTTCACATAGAATTACCCTAACAGCTCGTTAAGAAAACAGAGCTATTGATTGCTGACTCAATAGTGTCTTGACTACTGCTCGAAAAGTCACACAGTGGAACGCTTGAAAAGACAGGGGACAGTCCCACAGCTGGGGTTTTGGAGGTAGCGTAATCATGCAGATAAACAGGCGTTTTTCAACACTTGGAGAGAAGAGAATGCTGTCGCCGAAGTCTGTAATGTGTTCCAGGTCTTGTAATTACATGTGTGGGGAGGAAAAGGAATTACTAACCTGTAAGGCAAGAGAGAGTCTGGGTTGTGACGGAGACGGGATGAAAAGAAAAGATGGATTCGATGGGAAAGGGGAAAGGGAGCTAGAGAGTAATTCATTAAAGTGGCGTTGATTACGACGCCTGTCTATGACGTCATCTCTGGATCTGGGTACGTCTCCCATTCCTCTCCATCTCCATCTGTTTTCCTTTCTGCGTCATCTCTCTGCCTCTCTCCTTCTTTGCCAGCTTTCTCTCTCCTCAGGCCATCCCTCTCTATTCCATGTGCCCCCACCCACGTGTCTTTGTGTTACCCTGCTATGTGAACGACTACAGTGGCCTTTTCAAACCATCATGACGAAGTCCCCCCTTCGGAGGCCAAGCAGCAACTCCAAAACACTCCATTTTGGCCCAGGTTCACATGACCTGAAGTCCACTCACCTGTTAATTTGGGTTTTTCCTCAAGCTGGAACAGAGCTAATCTTGGAACACTTGGCCGTACTGGCTTGACGATTCTTTGAGTTCAGAAAATAAAGTGTTGAAACTGGGCTAGAATCTGGGCCAGCATACAGCAGCTAGGACACAGATCAGAAAATGACATAAAAGGTACAAATGAAACCCATAAAAAATATTATGACGGATTCTAATGTTGCCTACTGTTATGTTGATGAAGATAAAAAAATAAATAAATAAAAGGGCAGAAATAATTTTAACTTAGTATCAAGGCTGGCGTTATGAGTAGCAGGCACTTATTGCCTGTTCGTTATAACTGTCACTGGGACTAATGATATGCTCTTCCTCCTCCAGCCTGGGCTACATCACCCCTTACATAACATCCCAAGCTGTTGTAAAGATGGATCCAAAAAGCCACTGCCTTATCAGTCCCTCAACTGTGGCTCCCCATCCAGTCATAATGACTGCTGCCAAAACTACCCCCCATCTTCTGGTAGCCATTCCCCTGTATAATGGCATGGCTAAAACCAGCTAAGGAATGCTGCAGCGCAACATTTTTTAATTGAAAACCTACGGTTGTAACATTGCGCCAGAGAGAATGGTTAGTGTAGAGGGAGACGGATGCAGGTAATTAAACATACTGAGGAAACAAGGTGCGTTTGGAAGGCATTTTTCGCTGAGCTGCTGGGGATGTGAGTGTCTCTGCTTTTTCCACTCTGGTTGACTGCATGTGATGGATTCAAGAAAAATAATCAGCAAAGATAACAGCAGCGATGGAGTTTTGTTTTTTTTGAGGGGGGTCATAAAAGACACTTTACCTTCACATTGCATTATGCAGGCCGAGATCTCTGCTAGCTACAGGTGAAGGATGCTCTACAGACACAGATTCCGTTAGTCTCTCTCTTTCTCTCGCAGCGTCCTCCCTCCCTCACTCGCTCACTCAGGATGGATGAGTTTAATTCGCAGGTGCTTGGAAACAAAGGCATATTTCCTCACTGTAGTGTACTCTTCACTCTTCCTGACTCGTGGAGTAAAAATCAAGGGAGCCCTTTGCATTTCTCTTTCCTTCCCTTCTGTTTCTCCCTGCTCCCTTTCTCTCTCTCTTTCTCACTCTGGACCATTAGGCATCCCATTGATTGATTTAATGCATCTAGCCATCTGAAAGATTCATTATTGACTTGTATTGAGAATGACAGATATCTTATACGTATAGTGCCAGCCCAGCTCAGGCAAAGAAGCAGTTGTTTTTGTTCTTTAATTATGGTAAAATTATACACACTAGTGCATATTAATTGACCGTATTATCATGTTTGATGGTTAATCTGCTCAGAAGATATAAATCCCTCAGAAACACTGACAGGTGGTCGCTATGCTGCCTTTAAAGAGATGCAGTGCCAAGAAACTGGGAAATAAGTGTCAGTGGGGGAGTAAGATTGTGTGGGGTTGAATGAGATAACCATTCCAGCCTACCTCATAAAAAAAAAAAAAAAAAAAAAAAAAAAAAAAAAAAAAGAAAGCTACATAAGCAAAAGCATGGGGGGAAAAATACAAGAAAGGCAGCTAAATAGGAGAAAAGCTAAAGCATGCTCTGCCTTTCCTCTGACCTGGTTCCAGTTAATCCGCCTACTTTACACGATGAACATTACCTCCACACTGTATTTATAGAGCCTTTTGGTGTGTGTCTTTGTGCGCAAGCGAGTGTCTATATGAATGTGATTTTTTTTTTTTTTTTTTTCACGTGTGATTGTAGAGTAAATGCAGTTAGTCCATGTCATCTAGAGGCAGGGGGTCTGATAGCACAGTGTGAGGACAAAAAAGATCCATTTTTAAACCCCTGCCTGCAACAAACACCAGTCTTTGCGGCTTTGCAGCCATTGTGGAAGCATATGATACAGACTCTCTAATACCTTAGAGAATCTTGTTCCAAGAAAGCCTCAAATTTAATTTGCTTATACAAGTCTCCATTTCTGTCTTGAAAAACAAAGCCAGTAACTTATTCCACGATATGATTTAATTGCTAACAAAAGTCATTAAGCTTCAAAGTGAGGAAATGTTGGGGGACAATTACTAGAATGTGTCACCATCCAGCGTAGTGCTGTGGCACAGTACATGCATACTATAGGTGAATTACTTCAAGCAGAGCATATCTACAGTTTACTCCATGATAATGTCCAAGAGTTGTGAAACTGGTCATGTCATCTGATCATGAACAGTTGAGCTGATGAGCATTAACCACAATCTGTCAATCAAAGCCCCCTTGCTGGATTGGTTTTCGTGCCGTACCTGCCGTACCACTGCAGCCCCCTCTACTGCTTAACAATGATTTTTGAGTTTTGGAGAAAGCATATAGTTGACATGGGTATCTTTTTTTCTTTATTTACATTTAGCATCTGTGAACATTTTATTTTTATTGTTTATTCTCCACAGTAACTAGCAGAATTATCGGTGTTTTAAGAGATAGGTGGCTCCAACCTGTTCTCGCCCCATCTTGTCAGTTACTGACATTCTTTCATGAACCCTCACACTCAGAACTCAGTGCTGTAAAAACCACCCGTACTTGAGTTAAAAAAAAAAGATTCTGTATTGATAAATTGTGTGAGAGTGAAAGTCACCTATACAAATAGTACGTCTGATTTTAATAGTGATTTTAATTTTCAATTTTCATATTTACACACATATGATTTACATTACGCAAGATGCTATGGGCTTCAATGCTTGTCATACCGACCACTTAATAGATCCAATATTCAACAATTTTCTGAATATAAGAATCAGTTTTTCTTTTCTTTTAACTGGACTTTGAAAAAGTAAGATGCTTATTTAGTGATCTATTGAGCTATATATTGTTTTGTTGATCAGATATATTTGTTTATTCTTTGTTAATGTGACATGAAAAAAAAAGAAATTTGAGACGTTTTCTTTTTTCATACCTTTGTCACAGAAAAAGATACGTTTCTGGATTAAAATGACTGATAGTGAGCCAATATTATAATATCATGTTTGGTATCGAGTTACATTTCATTTCTGCTATTTTAAAGGCCCTTCATTAAAATTATCAGTAGTTTTAAATTGATTCGGTACACTGGACTGTTGTGAGGCGCTCGATGTATAATGTAGCTGTACCTATTAGTAAACATTAAGTAAAATGAAATGCTACTTCTTGATAGATTACGTTGCATTAATACTCAGTAAGTCACAATAAAGCAGTAAAATGGGCTGAGTACAATACAGCAATTGATCTGTTTAATATATATTTAAAAGCGGTAAAGTGAATCAAACAATTAATAAATAGTAATCGAACAGAAAAAGATTCTTCACATCTTGACAGATACATGAAGAAGCACTGGGGTCTTTTCTTATTTTGGACTTCACCCCGGCTTGTCATCAGGTCTTCCTCACCATCCAGGACTGCAGTGACCTCTGTGGGCTTAGTAGGGGTGAGTCATGAGAAGTGATGGAGACACTACTGCAACACTGCCTCAGTCTGGCTGATGGTCAAACCTTCCTGAACAGCAGGGATGGCAGGAGGTTCACCCGCCTGGGTTATAGGAAGTGCTGGAGCAACAGAGGTTCTCTGCTGGGCCCCTTGCTCACATCCTCACCTTCCAGGACAAGTGCAGCAGCAGAAGGAGTCAGCAGAGGTTGGGCAGCAGGAGCCACAGCTCCTGGATCTCCAGCTTTTTCCTCGGGGCTTAAGTCTTAACAGACTGATGGATGGAGCAGGAGAAGATGACCTGATGACCTCCTAGACAAAAGGAGTCCGACGCCAAAAAGCCTTTGTGACCTCACAGGACACTGGACTGAGCTGCTTGGAGGACTGCTTGTTAAGATGGCTGTCTGGAGGAGGCCCCCTGAAGTCCTGCAATACCTTTGGTATGATTTCCATCATCAACTCTTGTAGGCTGAGCAGTTTGGATCTCTGGTGCTACTTTCAGCTTTTGACTCCTGAGTCAACTTCTCAGCTTTGTACACTGAAACTTGAGAGGATGTTCTTGATTTGAATTCAATGTCTCCTCTTCTCACACTGTTGAGCTCCTCACAAAAAAGATTGAAGACAGGTTCTGCCACTTCTTTTTTTTTTTTTTTAATATATATCACACCTCCAAGAGGAATTCTCAGAGCTTCAGTCCTGCAGGGCTTTTCTCCTCCAGCAGGTCTGTCATATCCTTGACCCGTAACCTCAGATAAGATCCTTTTCGTCCTGAAGCTTCAAGAGCTGTGTCACCAGAGTACTGTGCCTCTTGTACAACAGTAAGCACCAGCAGATCAGCAAAGCATGTCCACATATATATATATGCCGCACAAAACCACCTTAGTTCCGTAGGCCCCTCTGCTTCCATCAATGAAATCAGACATTTTGTTGCAGTATATTAAAATAAAGAACAAAATAAAATAACTGACAATGAAAATCCAACTATTACCTGTTTGAGACAACAAACTGGGGAATAGAGAGCACTCCACCACATTCGATCCTACAGGCTACAGGAACTGAATGTCCTCTTGTCGCTTGTTGTTCTACACCGTATGCAGTATGTGCTTTTTTGTTTGTTTGTTTCAAATTCCTCTTTGATACGTTCAGCCAGTCAAACATCTTCCCACAAAATGACTCAAATGGGGTTGTATGTTTTACTTGGGTCTTTTGGTCTTTGAGTTTTAATGTTCATTACTCTGTTTTCTTATTTTCTTATTTATGTATCACGTCCCACCTTGATGTGCAGGGTCTACATTACAGTGGTTAAGTTTAGAAAAAGATTTGTGACGTTTGGCTGAGAAACCACATGGTTACATTTCGGAAATGGCTGGGCACGATTGGTTTCAAATGGGATGCACGCTCCAGTTTTCAGGGTGAAAATCGTCTGTGACCCTCAACCTCTGCCCGGCCAAAATTTATGCTGTGGTATCGTCTCACAGCTTTACACACGTCCTTACGTCCTTCTTCATCTTTTCCTCACACCAAAGTGCCTCCTTTCTGTGTCTCCGTATGTAACCAGGGGCCGTGGCAAAGTGACAAGCTGGGGACGAGAACACACGCGTCATCTCTATAAGGGTGTTAAGTACAGTGCTGCTTTAAATTTAATGCTAATATAAACATGATAACATTTGTTCATAAGCATCAAACCAAAGTAAATCTGAGGCTGAATAAATGTCAGTTTTGCAGGTGATAAAGTAATTCAAGAGTATTTGACCTCCAGAGGAAAAGTCAGGAGATCCCCAAAATTAGAATGATAATAGGAGAATCATGAATTTAATGCAAATCCATCCACTAAATGCTGCAATATTTTAGTCCGACACAAAGCACCGACATGTCCATCCCAGTAGCTTCATCACCAGTCCCGCCTTGATTGTATACCCGCTGACACTGACAAAGGAATGGTGAAAAGGTAATTTCCCTTTCAGGTACAAAACAAAAATCATTGTATTGTTTTTTTATAACCAGACTCTGTTTTCGTACCAGGAAAAAATTCTGCACATGCTCATCTCCTGCATACTCCACAGGTGTATTGGATGCTATAAGGTGTGAGCAACATACCCACACACTGTTTAAAAATAGAGAAGGGTTCTGACAGTCCTACACGAAGACTTGCAGCAGAGACCTCTCCACTGAAATGGTCTCTAGACTTATGACTCTTATCCAAAACTTCAATCACTACTCTTTTCTCCTCCAGCTCTCTCTCCAGGGAGGGGATTTTGTGCATATATAGTCTCTATCACGCTTTGTTTACGTTTTTCATTCTACTTTTTTCTTGTCCTCTTCATCTAAATCTTAAATCCTCCTCTCAGTGTTCCTCTTTGTCTTGCACCAGTGCTCACTTTTGAGTCCCCCTCACTTCCCTCCCACCCTAAACCAAACCTCTTGGCTCCTTTGTCTCTCTCAATTTAAACTCAAACCTCCTGTTTTAATATATATATATACAGTGTATATTTTCCATACACCTCATTTGATATTTTCGATGAATGGGTCTGTAATATTTTGGCTGTAGGAGTATTTAAAACTTTATGATCAATACACTCTCTGTTTGGAATCCTGCTTTGGTTATTCATGAGGCACCGGTCATTATCAGTTGTTATTGATCCCCATTATTGTCCCTTCTTTCCAGCAAAAGCTGCAGCCCCTCTAAAGTCTAGATATTCTGAAATGTTCCTCCTAGGCGAATTTGTTCGGTTGACGTAATTTTTCATATTAGAATGTTAAATGAGTCAGTGCATCATTGAAGATTGCATTTCACTCATTTCTGAATGAGTGAAATTAATATTTATGTGGCGTGCAAGACAAAAAGAGTTTTGATAATTTACTTTTTGCCTTGAAAAATTAATTCTTCCTTTTATTGTCGTTGTTAGTCAAAGCTTGCTCACGGTCTGTGGGTTTTGTATCGCTTCCGAGGCTCTAATCCAGCCACAGAACGTAATCACGTCTCAAACTCTAACAAAAGCATTTGGAGGCATCTCAGAGGACAAGTGTGACTCTGATTATGATGACTGTACTACCATTTCCCATCTCATTCATCATCTTTCTTTGATTGCGTTGTACATTGTGCTTGGAGACAGATGAAACATGTCCCAGGAGAGGTGCTAGTTAAAGTTTCATAACTAGCTGGAGGCCAAACTACAGCAAACTGAACAACAGCCTGGGGTGCACGGACCCCTTCAGAAACCTCAGGCTTATTCAACCAAAATCTACACTCACTGTGTTCCTCCTGGGCTTTTAGGACTGAATGGGGACTGAAAGATTATACTGTCAGCCTCTGTTTTTCGTCAGTTTGAGAGTAATCAGAGATTCAGAAAGTCCACCGAGTAGCACAAAAATATTCACACCACACCTCCACATTGAGAGACACACAAAAACATACTAAAGAGCATTCGTCAAGCCAAAACTAACAGGGATGGGATGGACACTGTGACTTTGAGGGTAAGAGCCCACAGTTTACATGGTTTATAAGTACTGTTAACTTGCTTTTAGTAATAAGTCAAAGTTCTTTAAATGGTTCACAATATTTTTTTCGAGCTAAGTCATGTTTAAGGTCATCAGACTCCAAATCGATGCAAAACGTATGCTTATTTTGCATCCTGTTCCGTGGCAGATGGAATTCGATGTAGCTCTCTGAATGAAGGGTCTATAAACTGGAAATCGTTGAAAGGAAAGTGCCACGAGTTTACCACTATAGTGCAAAATAGTGGTTGAAACAGTAATTGTGTGTGTGTGTGGGTGTGTGAGTATGTTGGGATGTGTGTGATTACGTGTGTGCTGCTGACATGCCCAACAGCAATTCTTCAATCCTCCTCTTACTTACTGCTCTCGCCTCTTTGTCTTTATCACGCTTTCATCCATTCTCTCAACCTTTCCCCTGTCTGCCGTTCCTCCTCTAACTTTCCCAGGAGACCAAATGACCTGATTTTCATCTTAATACTTCTACTATTTCTGGCTTGTTCTCATCACACAGACAAATGTGCACACATAAACAGCGGTGCTCAGAAGTAGCACCGACGTAGTTGCACTTTTTTTTTTTTCCATAAATGCCTCTAAAATATGTGGCTTTGCTCAGATTCTTTCTGCTTGGCACAAACTGTTGCACAGCAGACTCATCTAAACTGATGATACCTCTAATATACTGTCTGTTCCTTTTTATATGTACCATCTACATCTTTGTGTAGAAGTGATAGCAAGGTTCTCGCTCCCTGTGATGCTTACATTTCCCTTTGTTTAGAAAGGTGTGCTTGATTCAGGGTAATAATCACTGCAGATGTGACATGGTAAAATGAAAACTAAAACCTCGCAGGGCAGAGTTGTCTCTGATAGTCCTGAAAGTGAAAGGCAACAAACATAGTTCTCCTCAAAATCTCATCATAAATTCTAGGACTAATGTCAAGAGACGAGTCCTACAACTGAGTTAATAAATTATTTTTTACATTTGGAGTATTCAGTAAGTTATATCTGAACCAGTTTGCTTGCCCACTTCCGTCGCTGCAACACGTTGCTAATGGATGATTGGTCTCTTATCTGGCAACTGTTCCACACCTTAATCAGAAATTGAGGAGGAAATACAGTCTACTGCATTATTGTCAGATGGGCAGGTCTTTCAGCATAGCATCATTTCTTAATGACTGATGATGGATTAAGGTCATTTTATGATTTAATACTGTAAATATATTACATATTGCACCTTCAACACAACAATATTTTTGTTAATAATCAGTAATGTGGATTTAATGACTGAAGTGGTTGAAAGCAAATATTAGAACATAAAATTACATCATTTTAATATAATCCAGTCTCTAAAACCAGGTAATGACAACACTTGTGCCATATATACAATATTCAAAATCTCAGAATATATATTCTCATATGACGATATATAGCATATTGTATATATTTCCCAGTTCTACTTCTTGGGAGACTAAATTCATTGTATATGGGTTTCCATAGATGTATGTGTGACTAATTTCAAGCATATAATGACAAACTATTTTAGGCTATATTCTGACAAAATGGTTACTGCAATGAAGCAGAGGAAGGCAAGACAGCAGAACGTAGCTTTGCTTTTACAGTCGTTAAGAATCTCTGCACACCATAAGAGACATACAGGTGTGTCACAATATCCAATTTTCTGTGTACATTATCGTTGGCAACAGAATTCACTGTAAGGAAATTATTGTAATATGTAAATTTCAAAATAAAGGTATACGTCCAAATCATCTTTAACTTTTTTTTGTGTGTGTTTCATCTGTTTGAGCAAATGATCTGCACTCAAGGAAGTCTGCACAGGGAGTGGAAAGTGAGAAAAACTAATCAAACTATATAAATAGGCAACACAGATGAAGAGATGGAGAGTTCAACAAGTCCTAACGTCCACACAATATATTTCTTTCGCAGTATGATCGCATTGTGCATATTATTAACACAATATTTATTTTTTTAAATATATCATCACAGATTTACTGCAGCACTGCCAGCTGAAGGACAAATATGACCACATAAAAATAGAGACTTGTAATCTCAACCAGTGGAGATGTTAGGCAGAAGAGGTTTACTGAGAGGAAGAAGCAATGCAAAGTAGTAAAAGTGGGGAGATGATGGAGCTTTCTGTGCTGCACATCCTTGCAAGAGTTACAGGGTTATTATGTGAGTGAGAGTGTCAAGAACTGCGAAAGCTTGTGTCTGTGCATTAGATGGTGTGTGTGTGTGTGTGTGTGTGTGTGTGTGTGTGTGTGTGTCTCTTTCTCTTTAAGTGTGCGTGTGTGCATGCAAACAGAGGTGTGGGGTGAGCCCTCTTAAATGATGTCTGGGGTTTTGGAAAGGTGCTCTGTGAGACATGTTTAAAGGCCTTGTTGCACTGCAAAAGGGATGAATAAATGCAGTTGTGATCAATGGAGACACAGAAAGTCATGTGTGTATCAACACACACACTCACAAACTCAAATGGATACTGAGCGAGAAGGTTTTGTACACTTTAATTTATTCCCGAGAGAGCAAACCTAACAGTTAGACAAGGGGCTCAATACTGTGCATGTACATTTGAACTGTGCGTGTATGTGTGTAGGTGGATCGTGGGTAGGTGTATGTGTGTGTCAGAGATGGTGAGCAGAGGTGTATTTATGGGTGTTTCTCAATCATCCACAAAAGGATGAAATTTAATCACAAATCCCCCCCAAACATACACACACAACTCCTGGACCTGACGGGAGATGCACTGTAAGGTACTGATAGAAATCACGTTTGACAGTTTCTGAATATCTCTCCACTGATGCCCCTCTCACACACACACTAGTTTTTCCACATTTCGTCCCCTGAGTATCTCATATTCATTGAATGCTCTAGTCTTCTAACACATTAGCAACATTTTGTCCCTCCTCCATCCTCTATGTTAAAAGCATTTACATTCTGCAAGGTGTAAGTGTAATGTTTTATGCAGCATTTTTGTGTTTGACCCGTGAGCCATGTGCAACATGACTGTGTCTGCCTGGCATGCTAATTCTTTCTGCTCCATGAACTTTTCGCATGAAATATATTCTTCCCAATTTTCATGCATGACTGAATAGCAAACAAAAAGAAAATGTTGCTTTTTTGCTCTTGAATGTTGCAAAATGTATTTATAACAAGATATGTGAGAAAAGTCAACATTGTTTTCGTCACAATTTAAGAGTAATTCAGTGGAGGCACACAAGCATGAAGAGCAAGCGTGGTCATTCCTGAGATTCTTAACTGTTTCTATTCCTACAGCAGTCTTACAACAGAAATAAAAGTCAGGAAATTCCCAAAGATAACTGGAAGAATCTTCAAGGTGAGTCTTTAGAGTTGCTTGTACTCAATACGCAGTGGCTACGGCAAAGCTCCTCTTCCTCCATCCTCATTATACCACAGTGCTGTCAATTCAAACGATAAAAGCCTGCATGTGATGCTATTTTCAGAAATCTCCAGACATTGAAAATGCAGCTTTTAGATGAATGGTAGGCTACTACCAGGATATAATGTGGTGTTTTAAATCCACATTAGAGGGACCGTATTCTAAAACGCTCCTTCAGACTGCAGACACTAGCACCTTGCCGTCTCTATAGACGTTACAGAGGGGAAATGGGAGCAGGGGTGGATTCGAGATGTCTGAGGAGCAGTGGCAAAAACAATTAAAAGGGCACCTTTTTTGGACAAACTTTATTAAGCTTTGCCCATTGGAGGTCCTTTTTCCACCCAGATTACGTCTTTTATGGAGCTTTAGAGAGCTTTAGTGTTTTGTGAACTTTGTTAACAGATACAAACCCATCTTTGACCACACTACGGGTGGCAAAGGAAGAGTGGCACTATGGGTTTTGACACAGAAGGGCATACAAAGAATCAAGGGATGAAGAAGAGGAGTGAAGTCCATAATGTAAACAGGCAAGATTTTTGTTAATATCAAATGCTGCGCAGGTCCAGTTTGCACAAAATGCAGGGCAGGGACAACCTTGGGTCATCAGCAATGCATCTAACCCCACCAAGTCATCCCACAAGCAGTTTTGGCACAATCCGGGGGACAGTCAGACATCCAGACATCTGGTCCAAAGATTGAACAGAGACTCCTTGATTTTTATAGTTGGATGTTGTTCCATTGGTTTCAGAGCACTGCTCGTCACTCTTGGATAACATCACACTAGACTCTGCAGTGCTGCTGTGCTAACTATTTAAAATCACACTGCGTGGTGGCATGATGACGCGCCTTTGTTGTTGTTATTTTTGTTGTTATTGTGTGCGTTATCGTGCAATCTGCATAAAATGGGTGCTGGAAAGAAATAAAATAACGATGACGCAGAGGGCAGCATACAAGGAACACCTGCTGCATTCCCTGGTTGACGTCTTGTGTAACATTAGGAAGGAGTTCAGTAATAGACAGGAATCTGCACAAATACACTCTTGGGGTTGAACAAGCTTACAAGCAGCGGAGAGTTGGTGGTAGTATTCTTTTTATGTGCTTGGTCCATTCACATGCACGCAGTTCTCTGAAGATTTGTGCTCCCAGTTCAACAATGACTGAAGTTCATATCCAGGATGTGAAAAGAAATAGCGCTGAGATAGTGTTTAGCTGCATCCCAAATGACATATAGTGTGAGCTAACTCTTAGTATGAGGACTGAAGGCACTTTACAAATTTTGGTGCAATGAATGCTTGTATTCCTGTCACACCCGGTTATTGTACAGTAGTATTTTTAGTTAGTGAGTGAGTCACTCAGAGGCATGCTGTTCAGCCAATAGTCGACTCGAATAGCTGATCAGTGTGTCATGTTGACATGTTCTGCATCCCCTTCCAAGTATCAATGGATTAGAACCTTCCCTCCTTCCCAAGTTGATTGGCACATTAGCAATCAGTTAAACCGCTTTTGTAAATAGCTGTTGATTGGCAGGAAGTGCTGCATGAACATTAATGGCCTGCCAAATTTGACTTGGTGACTTTTGATTCCTGAATATATTATCACTTTATTCTTCTAATGCTGCCGTCAAAATATTTGCTTGTCCAAAGTTCCCTTTGTTTAGTTTTAATAAGGTAAAGTTCGCATGCGAACATTTTGATCAAATACTGTTTAAACAAAACATTACTTGAGAATTTCTACATGTGAGCACAGAACTGCTGGGACTGTCGAGTCCTTAACTTCAGAAAATATGACATAATTTCAGATCATTTAAAAGCTGTTGAAAGCTTTGTCATCCTTCGATAGAAAAGAGGATTACATGTTTTTTGTTTGTTTAGTTGGGTTTTTTTTTTTAACTATGATGAAAGATACGTTTAAACTTGTAATTTATGTATGTGAATAATCTAGATTTTTGTTTAGAAAATTACTGATTGGTCATAGATAGCAACCTCCAGTCAACAATTCTCCCATCTCTCCTATGTTGAAGACCACAGTTGTGTATGTGTGTGCGTTACAACATGAAAACAGCACCACATGGTAGCGTCACTGAAATCAGTGAGTGAGCAAACTCAATGATGCTCTTGTTCGTATATATTTCTTGAGCGCATCTCATCCCAGGGATGCTCTAAATGTGGAAATGCATATACATAATTTATGCCATAGATTTATAGTGCATTATGGCATGCCTTGCACTCCCATCACTCTCTCTTCCTATCTCGCTATCATGTGGAGCTCTGGTTTTAGCACTTAGATTTTCATTGTCTAATTTGGAAAGAATGAGCTTGTTCCTGCCCACATTTGTGGGATTTTGCACAAATGAGTGTATCTACAATTCATCCACACAACCTTAGATTTTGTTAAAAAGTTACTTAACACACACAATTCGTCATTCAGACTGTGTGTAGTGTTATGTATTGTATGCAGGTTATTCAGGCTATTTTGATGACAAAAACAACAGCGGCATCACGCTGCAAACACACATACACACACTTATGTCAAAATAAATAAAGCTACTCTGTGGCCCTCCTCCCTACGGACGCATTTAATGTGCAAGACCTGCACAGATCCACTCTGCTAGTGTGGGACTGGAAACAGAGGACACATGAGTGGGGCGCTGAAACGTAAGGAAGGAGGTGTGTGTAAGAACAAGAGAGAGAGAGAGAGATAGCACATGATTTTGGTTGATTTTATTTGTGCCAGCATTTGTTTTCTCTCCCTCTCTTTTTCTCTTTGGGCGAATGTGATCATTTTCATTAGAGAATTTTCTTATTAAGCCTGTTTCTGGCCTTGTGTGTTGTCTTGCAGTCCAACATACACACAAATACAGTATACAAGATACATATGCTCAGGCCTTAGTTGAAAGCTGCTCCGTGAGAAATAAGGGAATTACTGTTTAGAAAAGGCTTGAAAAAGACCCCTTACTGGCAACTCAGTGGAAGCAGCAACTGTAATGCACATCAACGCACCACACATTCAGATCATGCAGCCATAGCAGGGTATCCACAACTTGATACTGTACATTATGCGCTGGTGTGCACATTTAATACGGTAACCCACTCGCCCTCTTTCTCGCTCCATTGTCCTGTAGCTCACTGGATTTTAAGAAGTGCAGTAATGCTGATAATTGGCTCATCATCAGCATCTCCTCTTCATCTCTCTCAGCTGTTGTCTCCTGTGTACTCGGCCACGCCCTCACCACTCTTTCATTTGCCCCACTTTCATGTCACAGCATCCTGATAAGGCCTGGGACCAACCTCAGGCGCCACTCAATATCGAGCGCACACTTGATGCAGGCAATGAAGTCGGTATGCTTAGCGCCATTATATTCTTACTGAAAATAAATTTTGTAGGGCGGAATGATATTACTGACTGTATGAAAGTCCTCTCAGCTGTGTCTAGAATATGCATTGTGTTATTATTGTCTAATTACACGCAGTGTGATCCTTATACAAGCCTTTGAATCTAATGACATTTTTAAACACTACCAATGTGGAATGAAAAATAAGAGTGTTTTTCTGTATGTTTAGTAATTCATTGGTGGTTATATTGATCAGTAAGCACTCTTCAGCTGTCATGTCTTGTAATGCACAGACGAAGCAACAGACAAATGATTGTCAAGGTGACAGCAAACACATGTGCAAGTATTATTTCTAATCATATTAGAGGTGGGAAACAAAATGATAATGGTGGGTAAATCATCCCTCTTCCCATTCCATTCTAATTCCCTTCTATTATACTGAAGCTGTGTGTACAAGTAAGGCCCTCTCAAATCTATTTATTCAACTTATGTGCTCACACACACACACACACACACACACACACACACTCACACACACATGCCAAGGGGCTAGTGCACTAGGTTTTAGTGGCTGTAAATGCCAAAATGGCCAGCCTCTCCCTGCGTGTTATTCCCATTAGTATGAGAACAGTGGGGCATCAGTGGTAACCCCTGATGTTCCTCTACCCAGCTCCGTGAGAAATTGCCATGATTAAACCATTTGGGGCTGGAAGCCCACTAAAATGGGGAAGGATGAGGGCAAAATGATGAGATGAAAGTAGGCAGGGAGGGGTGCTGGGGGGGGCAGAGAAAGGGACAAAGCGAGAGAGGCAGGAAAGACAAAGAGGCTTCTAAATGAAACGATCCCACTGTCTGGTTGAAAGGCTAAACATGGTGTTCTTCTGGAATGGCACACCTGTGTTCATACGGCCTTGATACAGGCAAAGTACCGTGTCAAACACTAATGAGGGACACATACATTCCCTGCGCCTCCGGTGCGGTGCGCACTGAGCTGTGTAATGTGTGTGCCGTATGGATGTACTGTACATTTGGATGTCGTGCAGCAGTGAGCGAGAGTGCCTGTACGTGTGTGTATCTCAGGTGCTTAATGCTCATATCGAGTCTGACATGCGAGGCCTGTCATCTCCTGTTCACACAGGCAGAAGTAACCTGGGGTCAGTCGCAGGCCCTCTGCTGCTACGGCTCTCATCCTGAGGGAAACATTGACATACCTGTTCGTATATTTCACACACACACTCACTCATGAGCATCTTGTTGCTGTTTATCTGATCACACAAGAGATCTTGTGTCACCTCTTAACAAAGCTGCATCCCCTTAATCACGTGGAGCAGATATCAGCATTTGTATTTGTGCTGATGCCGATAATGACGATACTTTTTGCTTTATCACCATGCTGCTTCTGCGTGACAGTGACAAGGACACAGTGACACACCTGTACACTTGACTGATAACACAGAAGGACTCAGCAAAAGCAGCTTTGAACAGCAGTTTAGATATTTATTACTAGCTTAGATATTTATGTAAGAGAAGGTTGTTATTGTACCCTAAATCTAGAAGAACAGAACGAGGGCTCAAGAAAGCAGGGGCATTTAGTTTTAGGTGCATCTTTCCCACATCCACATTTCCTCTACACTTGCCAAGGCGTCGCCAAGGCGTTTTCTTGTACAGTGGGAAAACACACTGATCACTGATGTGATTGGACAATTCTGTTTTTGCAGATTTTAAGTGGATGAATAAGAAGTGAGAGGTACAACATACTGTTATTCTCAGCTGTCTGTAATGGAGGAGCATCAAATCAGTCACGACAACTTGTCACACAGAGCACATGCTCAGTCATAGACTGACTGTGAGTGCCATTTTTTGTTAAAAAAAAGTGCACCATTTTTCTTTCCATTTTTCCCCCTGTTGGACCAAACATGACCTTAATAGGATAGGATGGCTAAAGAGATGAGCACAAGTAAATAGCAGTTTTTCTTAAAATAACCTTGACACTGAAGCCCTCTGAAAAATTTCCCTTCTGACCTCTGACGAAGAAAAAATGTTTCATTTGATTCCATTCTGAACTGTGCTGCCACTGAAAATCCAGCACTTGTGAACAAGCACAGAGACAAAAACAAGCAATTTGACCTACGGTGCAAGAGATGTGAAATGTCTCGGTTAGCCTGGTGTGTCTTCATATGTGAGTCTGTGCGTGCTTGTGGGTGTTAAATGACGTGCTTTATAAAGACGTAAAGAAAATATATGATGCAGCGTTCAATAAGATTAAGCCACAGAGTTCAGCGTTTTTAATTTTGCACTGTATTTCAACAGTGTTATCAACAAGGATTCGCACACATTCAGATCCATTCAGTATTTCTCATTTAATTTTTGTTTTATTTTGTCCACTGTAAGTAGTCCACTTTTTATACTTAGTATGATTAGATTTAGTTTCTAAAACATCCAGACCTTTTATTTAATGTGTCCAAGTGTAATTGCAGCCTAGTAAAGTGCATCTTCAGACAGTGAGGGGGATTATGTGGGTCCAGGCTCCTACTGTTTATGATGTAGCCGTGTTTGATGCATGCTTAAGTGTCACAGAAGACAAAATTGGGGGGGGGTTAGAATAATAAGAAAAAAAGCTATCCCCTGTCCTGTAAAAAAAAACCTTTGAAATCGTTGGATCACACCAAGGCCATTTACCACCTCTTCTGAAAGTTTCATCCAAATGTGTCGTAATTTTTTGAGTTAGCCTGTTTAAAAACAAATGAAAAAATATATAAATGCTGGCAAATACATATCCTCCTCCCCTTGGCAGAGGTAATGATTATAAAAATAGCTGGCAGACAATTTTCTTGTGATTAGAAGGGCAGACAAAGAAGCAATCAACATAAAGTAACTTGACTAGGCAGTAAAAATGACTGGTTGGAGATGGTTTCAGAAAATAATTTAGTCACATTGCCTGATTGAACAGTGAAAGTTTGGCTATTGACCTAAAGATAGGGATGAATGAAACAATTTGACAAGCATGACACGGATGCTGACTGCAGAATATTCTAAAATGTGCAAGCATAAATTTGAAAGAATCCTGCCATTGAAATGCCTTGCGCCGAGAACAAGTTTGGTTCATTCAAAGCAGCTGTGATCTGCTGTGCAGTCAGCGGCGGGGCTCCTTTAATCAATGATCACCTTCACTACGCTCCTGGGGATGCATGCTGCAAGTTTGTTTTGCAGTGTTTGTCCTGACAGTATGCCTTCAAGGTCTTTCTGACTTTGGGGACAGGCCCTTCAAATGCCCATGAACGTGAGTCACACAACGCATTATCACACATAGCCCGTTTACACACACCTACATGCACCCACACGCTCAAGCACGTACATTCACCTGTGCAACTATTCACACACATATTGTGAAGCTGGGATGTTAAGAGGTACTCTGAATCTGCCTCTGCAGTTCTGTGGGTTACACTTTGTTCTTGTGTACACTCTCCACCTTTTCACTTAGTCACAGTGTACCTTTCTGCTTGCCTTTCTGTTACCGTCTTTTCTCACCTTTCTCCCCAACTCCCATTTTCCCTTCTCATCTCCTGTCTTCTTGTATTCTTCCACAACGCCTCCTACTCTGTCAACTTCAGAGTTCATACTGACTCAACGTTCTGCAGGTGCACTGTTTTTATCTGAGTTTTTAGGAGTGAGAAAGAATCACCAGCGACACAAGCGAAGAAGGAAAAAAAATTTATTTGGAAGGAAGGATGGACAATAAACCTATCATCACACCTGAAAAGCACAGCCCGTTTTCTTCATTAAGTCAGCCTTCCGTGCCCCCAGGGAATTATTGTTAAACCAGAAGTAAAATCCATCATGACTGTAGAGAAATGTGAGGAGAGGTTTGCAAAAAAAATTGATGCCATGGTGAGGACTTACTGTACATTCAGTGATTCTTTTTTTTTAATAGCAATAGCAAATCATTCACACCACATTCCCATGTGGTGTTTTGAAAATCAGCTGTTGCCTGCGGTGAGCTTTGATTTGATTTGCGGTGAGCTAGATTTGGGGGCGCTTTCATTAAGTTACGCAGTCTATCTTTCAAGTCAGAGACAGTATGATAGCCAGCAGGGACAGAGGTTTATGAGCAGGCAAATAAAAAGAAAAGTGCCGATCGCAGAGGCAGAGCATATTCGGTACAGTTTAGTTATGTTTATTCAGGACGAGGTAACTCATAAGTACAAAGGCAGGCATGGAGTCAAAACTAGAAGTTAGTCCAAAGGAGCAGATCATATTCTAAAAATCCTACAATCACAGACAACAACAGACATCAACAACAGACCAAATAACATGAAGGCAATACTAACATTTAAGCGCTAGAAATAGACAGGAAAAAGCTAGAAATATTCTGGAAATGGCACACAATGAACCACAACAATCTGACAAACACACATAGTCTTAAATAGGAAAGGGAGACAAATGAGACGTAAAAAAGGGAGGAATTGTGAAGTAAGATGACATGACACAAAAGGTGAAAGCCTTGCTAATGAAGAAGGAAATAACCCAAAAAGACACCAAAACCATGACACACAGCACAGCAAAGTTGGTGTGGAGCATATTCCCCGACCCCTGTTGACAAATGACATTTGGGAATTGGCAGCCACGTATCTGCGAGGACATGTTGTTCCCACAGTGCTCCTTTCACATCAAGCCAGCCTTCACCTTCACTTTACTGGACCATATTATGGGAATGTTGTTGTGCCTACATAATCTTCTGTATTAAAAATCGAACAAAAAAAAAAACAATCCACCGCTAAATTCCCCTCAGCCTCGCTCGTGCATTTCACTCACACAAGAACGCACGTGTAAACACAACCAGACATCTCCCTGCTCCAACTCACATCACATGGGACATCTCTGCACCAACCTTCGCACTTGTTCAGGCACACTCACACACGCACACACTCTTACATGCATCCATATACACACAGTGTATGCCAGCACTCTGGATTAGGGGTACAGATTAGAGATTAGGGCCAACACTGGGATTACACAGTGCTCTCCAGCCCAACCTACCATAGATCAAAGACGGCCCTATCATCTACAATGGTGATGCTCCACGCACACACAGGGAAAGCGAGAGAGCAACGATTTTAACGCTGATAAACGTTCCTTAATCCCAAATTAGCGCCAAGAAAATACCCTTGCCCCTAAGGATTTTAAGTGTCTTTCTTCACAGCATTGCTGGCTGCCTCCAGCATCACTGACATTAATGTGAGATCTCACTCGAATGTCCCATTGCCCCCTGTCATATATTTCCTCACTTCGCCAATTCCTTGGATATGACTTGATGTGTCCCAAGGCCAGCTTCAGAGACTGAAGTTAAAATGTTGGTAGTGGTCTCCAATAAAGAAAAGAAATGTATCAACTAACAGAGTTGGGGTTTGTCATGCATTTAGGAGAGGAGGAAAGGATCTTGAGGATAGATGACTGAAGCTTCCAGGGAACCTCAGTCAGTAGATGGAATAGTGAAGGATGTGGGTGAAGATTGCCTGAGGACTGTGGTGAGATGGTAAATCGATTGCTGATTCACCATCTAGATCCTTGATTTTCTACCTGGGCATTTGGGACCTCCTGTGGGGTCATAAATTATTTTAGGGCTACGTGAATGTCGTATGAACTCACTGGAATGGACGTTCCCTTGTGAAGTGTGTTCTGTTTTGAACTACTGGCCTAACTAACTTATGTATGCAGCCGCATATGCAGAAACAAACTACAAACAAAAAACTTTTCTTTCTTTTCATTGAAATTTCTTTTCATCACAAAAATTCATGCGGGGTCTTTGGAGATTGCATAAGAGACCATACACATCAGAAACACAGGGACACTGTTCTTAATAATTAAAGTTTGAGCTCGACAGACGTTGCGCAGAATCTGTGGACTTTAGCAGAGTAGATGGAAGCTTAGTGGGTAGCTTAGTATCTGTTGACAAGGCTGGCACGCAACCAGGCTGCCAGAAGCATTAAAACCCAGATTCTTTCTGGAGTTGTCTCAGCTGTATCTGTGGTCCTTCAATGTACTGTATATAATCAAGGCTAATATTTATGGCACTCCCTTTGCTTTCTTTTACTCTAACCACTGGAGGTTTTCATAATGTTTCATCAGTACCTCTTTTCCTCTTTAGCATGCTCGCCATGCAGCTCTGCAATGCCTTTATCTTATGTCTGCTACCAGAAAGTGTCATCAGAAATAGTGCAGTGATTCAAATGTATTTTTCCTCATCCCTTAGGTGAATGCTGTCATGCCATTTGGGTGCCTTGCCCTGCGAGATGGGCGGACGTACGACAGCATCGCTGATGTCACAGACAAATATGAGATTGGACAGGTCCTCCGTGCGTAAGTACCAGACAGATTTATGCATGCGTCTCTGTGCCTTTTTTTTTTTTTCTCCTCCACTCCCATATAGAATTCATGTTCCAGTATTCCCAAATGTTCTACATTCTCTTCATGAATTATTTCAAATTGAATTGGATCCTCTTTCTCTGCAGATTTGGTTTGGCATTTCAAACAGTTTCGCTGAGCGAATGACAGATAGCATAACTTAAAAGAGACGCTGAAAAAATATAAACAAATAACTGTCTGTATATTAATATTTTTATCCAATGAAGCATGATATTTTTAGATAGTTATTTTATGCTTTTTATATATGAAAAAAAAATATACCCTTGACTGGCCGTATCTTTCCCTTGAACACTACACACTCTCACACACACACACACACACACACACACACACACGCACGCACACACACATGCACCAATCAGTGTGAGAGGCCATATGGCAACGTCAGCATCTGGCCTCAGAGATTTCAGCTCATCTTTTATATAACGCACACAAATGCACAAACACCACCTATTACCTAAGAATTAAAAACAGACATTTGCTTTGAATCTGATTGTTTTGATTTTATGAATATAAGAAAAGACGTAGGTTGTAAGGCTGAAAAGAAAGACGGAAAGAAAGAAAGACTGATATGAAAGGCTGGAGTTTAATTTTGTATCACACAGCTCCGTAAAATTGATTTTAGCGAAGCACTGTATTCCTCCAAACGCACAAAAGCAGACGATGCCCAGCTGATGGCGGCAATAGACCAGTTTCAGATTGAGTGTTTATTCTACCCAAGCATTCTCAACCAACTAAACTCTTTCACTGTATTTCACCAAAACAGCTAATATTTTTTCCTATGTTGTCACTCATATTTACCTTCTCTGCCTTCCACAGTTTTGCCTTTTTCTTCTTTATCTTCTTCTTGCATAGGAAGGAATTCTGCGAGCTGTGCCTGGCTAAGGACAGACAGACGGACAAAGTGTTTGTCTGCAAGAAATTCCTCAAGAAGGACGGCAGGAAAGTCCGCAAGGCTGCCAAGAACGAAATCATGATCCTGAAATTGTACGCAGTCAGTCGGTGGACAGATGGATGTATGACTGAGGAGAGGCCGAAACATGCAGAATGACAGAAAAATGACAAACTTCCGTTTGTGTTTGCAGTTACAAGGCGCTACAAGGCCCTTGTTAACAACACAAACCGAAGCGTTTTTAACTCCTATTTTGTCTAAGATTATTCAAAAATCAGAGAATGATTAGCGCCTTTCAGTCACATATGACACCCTTCACTGCTGTAAAACCATGTGTGTGAATTCTTTTTGCTGTTCCAGAGTCAACCACCCAAATATCCTTCAGCTGATAGACACATTCGAGACCCGTAAAGAATATTTCATCATCCAGGAACTGTGAGTGCCTCTCCGTCTTTTATCTTTAAGCGTGCCTGGTAAAGTTGGAGTGGGCCTCAGTTCGAGGATAAGTTGACTCTGCACTCTTATTACTGTGTGCTCTGTTGCCCCCCTCAGCAACAAAGGAAGGCGTGAGCTTTGATGAGATATTTTCTCTTAGTAACTCTCAACATTACTCTGGGCTCCCGAAGTAGTGATTTGCCACAATATCCCCTCTACAGAGAGTTCCAGATCAATACGCCAGAGCAGACCAATTCCACGACGCTTGCGATCAGTGCAGTTTCAACACTTTAAGCTTTATTTGAGTGCAATAGCACTGATTGAAGCTGAATGGACAAAGATTTCCCTTCTGTTACCTGACGTACCTGCACACAAAGTGACTGCAGTTATCCGTCTGCTTCTCTCTTTTACT